>QVTF01006775.1:0-26916 GCA_003573665.1 Oxygymnocypris stewartii
CTTTGATGTCATGTAATTATCACTTTTTATGTCAAAATATCAACTTGGTATGTCATAATTCTGACTTGTTTATCTCATAATTTTGACTACATGTCCATAATTTCTACTTTTTTATCTCATAAGTAATACTTATTATATAATTCAGACTTGGTGTGTCAATTTAGGACTTTTATTATGACTTGCCAATGCATGATTGTTTAGTTTTCTCACATGGTAGAAATGGGCTTCATACCATCCTCCATTGTGAATGTAGTGGAATAATAAAACAAAACTCCACCTAAACCCGTTCATTGGATCTTCCAAACATTTGGCACTGGTCATCTATAAATCCCGCTGGCAAAAGGTTATTAAAATCTTGTTTGCGAGACCAAACTGTTCTCATATAACGCTTCAGTGAACAGAGTGGACAGGACTCGAGGCTTGGGTCTGGTCAACGCTTTGATCAAACTCTACACGTCACAGTCGTGATGCCCGGAGGGAGATCAGTTTAAGACCACAGCTTTTTGATGTATAAAACAGTTCTTGTGTAACACATCAATGACTTCAACGGTTCAATCTGAGACTGTATCTGTGCAACCTTTGATGCTGCAAAGCGTATTCACACGAAACTGTGCCATTGTGACGGTGATCTTACAAAACTAGATACATTAGGTGACAGCAAAGCAATGTTATTACACTGTAAGTATTTCTGATTTTGGCTTGCTTAACTTCTGCTCTTATATATTTAGGAGAAATGTTGAAAGGAATTCTTGTCTGGACTCATTACCTTCGGAGACTTGCATGGCTCAACTTCTTTTCTCTCTGATTCACTGAATTAACTTGGCCGGAAAACGTGTCCTGAAGAGTAATCATGGCCTTTAGGCACTCGTCCCATTAGAGCAAACTTGCTGGAGACTTCAGCTCCAATTTATGTGCTACTGAGAAGTCAGAAGTCTTTCTTTACACTGCGCTCAGATCTAATTTGCTTTTTAATCTTTAATTTGCGGAATCTGATGAAGCCTAATCGTTCAGACAAAGCAATCAATGTGATATGCTAAACAATTCCTATGAAAACGTTTCATATTGCTGATGCTAAAATATCCAAAAGAACAGAGACAATGGAAAAAAGTAGGATATTGATTTGGGGTTCCGGCTTTACGACAACCGATTAAGACTTTTTTAGTGATCAAATAATGAACAATTAAACTCTGCACACCTGACTGCAATAGATAGATAGGAGGAGGCAAAGACCAGCTAGGCCAAAAACTAGAAGACAAAAAGATCCCGCGCGCTGTCTATGAAAAAGATATCAATTATTTATTAACAACAACGTTTCGGTCGACATGACCTTCATCTGGAATTTTTCAACATGACATCTCAAAGTAAATCACATTTAAAAACAAATTCATGACCAGTCTCTGTAAAGATCCAGTGATTAGTAACAACCCACAACAAACACATCAAAAAATAAAATTTCATATGCACATAAACATGTCCTGTGCACACATAGCATGCTAGCGTGCACATCAGGTCCAGATTACATTATAACATCACATTAAATAGAGCTTCATTATTCATGCCATGACGTGATAATATCTGAAGGGAAAAAAATCCCAAAACACCTCTAGGTGGCACATTAACCCTTTCAATACCAAAAAAACATAAGGTGAAAACATCATGATTGAGGGCAAGAAAATGGGCTGCAACCAAAGTTGCCTGCCAAGTCCACTTATTATACGCAACGTTGGGCTTCTTTTATCTGTAAAGTTGCGGGAAAAAATCCCTGGCCTTGCGGTTCTTTTGGGCTTATTTAAAAAATGGTTGCTTGTTAGGGAAATCTGACAAACAACTTCGTTTCTTTATTTATGTCCGCCAACCAGTGCACTAATATAAGTGCAGTAGCGTAATTAGCCAAATGCCCCGCCCCCTCATTAGAGAAAATCACATTCAGAAAGAGGCGCGTGACGCTGGAATCCTAGCGATGATCGAAGTAGACGTAAAAGAGTGGGATGAATTTCTTTTAACCTCATTTTACAATGTATTTGTAATGTATACATGATCACGGGCTGTAATAAAACACACGCAGTCATATCCTAATACTGAGGAAACACATTTGGTTCGAATAGCCTGGTATGTCTTAAAATGTATTTCTTTTTTAACATTTAAACTTAGACCACATTATTAGATTATCTTTTGAGTTCATGAATACACATAAAGGATTATACACATATTTTCCTTTTTAATATAATATATATTAAATTATATATATTTTCTTCTATAATATTTATGTGGTATTTTCCTGTCATTAATTTGATAGTAATGTATACATTATTTGTTTTAAATGATAGAAAAACCTGTGTTTGACCTCAAAATAAATCACTTCCCCGCTGTACATGACCGTAAAAATAAATACTGACACGTTGATGGATCAAGAAGGTGCAATTGTTCAAATAACATATTGTTTCATTTAAATATATATATATATAGTATATAAGTGTTTTTCAAGTGTACTATTTCTGTTAAGGCTAGGGACAGAACAAATCGTATTTCCATAGATTGACCCCTATATATTTTAGGCTATATATGTGGCTATGCTACTGCTCCCCTTTGACGCTCTTGTGCTTTTCTCATTTTCCATCTCTCCGATCATATTCTGCTCAGGTGATTGGAGATGAGTTTTGTTCCCACTTTTGTTGCAGGTTGCAATTTTTTGTTAAATAGCTTCTGTTTTTGCTTTTCAGATAAAAGTGGTTTCAGTTTAAAATGTTGGAGGCTCATTTGTTTGTAATAAATAATATTGATGCTAATAAATCATCAAACTAATTTTGGGCTTCTTTTTGAAGCTGCGGTTGCTTCTTTGTCTCGCGAGAGTTGACAACTTAATTCACAACTTTTCTATAACAACTTTTTTCATTTGGAAATATATATCCTATATCATTTGGTATAGGGCTAAGTAATCTCTGAGTGGAATCAGGAGTATACGTCTGAAAACCAGCATGTTTCACATTTCTGGAGCGGTTGTACTCAATCAGAGGTGGATGCTGAAAGATGATCAGAGGACAACAAATGCCAATATTTCTTAAACATCGATCTCATCAGATAAGACTTAGTTGAATGCGTTGTAATAAAGTTAAAAGAGAATTTTAGTACTTTTTTGTTTATTTTTTATCAACTCAGAGCGTGTCTTTTGAAAAGCACTATTACACGCTTCTTCAATCCGTTCAGAAGGGTAACGCCTATCCCAAAACGTCCTTATTCGTCAGATAACAAATGAATCATCCTCAATCTATACCATTGCCTCTTAGGAAGTCCCTTTTTTAAAGAAGTCGGATGAAAGCTGGTTGCAAGTAACAGAGTATTACGATCCGTGTCCTTGGTGTACAAAGTCGTTATCAATTTATCATCATTTCTTAGGACCCACATATCTAAGAAATGCACTCTCAACGAGTTACACTCCAAGGTCAAGTCCAAGACTTCCTCAAAGTTATTAAGAATCGATACAAACTCTTCAACTTCTCAAAGAAGTACAAAATATATCATCAATGTACCTATACCATTTACCAATACATGAACAAAAAGGATTTTTTTTGAGCATCAAATACATAACGATGTTCGAAGTAGCCCATAAACAAATTAGCATAATTTGAGGAAAAGGTTGACCCCATAGCTGTACCGCTTTCTCGTGTATATAAAGGCTTGTTATGTCCAAAGTTAATAATACAAAACTTTCAGGGTAAACCGTTTAGCTCAGAAATCGTATTAATAAAGTCAGACGAGTCCCTAATATAAGATGGTAACAACTGAACGAAAGGTTTAATAAAGAAATCAACATATTGTGATAAGGGAGATAAAAGAGAATTAGTCTGTGCCACAGTGGGACGTCCTGGAGGACCAATTCATCTTTTATGGATCTTGGGAAGAGTATAAAAACAGGCTTAATCAGATGTTGGCAGTAAAAAGTCAAATTCAGACTGTGATATCCAAGCTTGTGTTCTAGCATTATTTAAAGAAGATAATATCTCAGACTGATACAGACTATTATCATTAGGTAGTTTCACATAAAATGTTGCATTTTGTAGTTTCATGTTGGTATTTGGACTTATCTTGGACTACAATCGCTCCTCCTTTGTCCGCAGATTTTGTGATAATATTCGGGTCATTAATCAATTCAGTCAGAGCTTTTGATCAAATAATTAAAATAGTAACTAATTAAACATAGGCTTCATTTTTATAAATGCGTCCAATAACAAATCGGACGCATTTGTCCTAATCGGAGTCCTCAAAAATGTTAAAAATGATGCTAATTTGTTTATGGGCTACTTCAAACATCGTTATGTATTTGATGCTCAAAAAAATCATTGTAGTGCATTTGGGAGCACAGTGTGTGCTTTATTTTGCTCCCAAATGCACGTTACAAGCTACACGCAGATATGGCGTTTTGCTCACATATAAGTGAACACAGTGCCGTGATTCACTCATGAAACATGCAACACTTTAGATCAAAGCTTCTTGTGATTTGATCATCGCATTCGGCCATATTGCACTTTCAATATTATTTTAGTGCTGCTATATGTGACTTCTGGCTCTCCTCCTGTGCTCAAGCTGCAGAACTCGTTGTAAAACAGCCATTGCGGAGTACTTTGAGACACACAGATAGTGCTTTAAGCGAAGTCATTAGTAAACCTGCTTCTGATGCACATGAGTGATGAATGGAAACACTTTGCGGTCTGATATTCAGGAATCGAAATGAACTTGTTATACATGAGGGATTCATCAATTGCTTTTGGCAGTAAGAAGGCACAGTTTAACTGAACTGTTTCTCATATTGTAATTGGATTCTTAACAGGTTTTTAATCTTAAAATAGCCTTTTGTCATGCTGGATGTTTTCATTGTTTAATGCTTTGGCTTGGTTCATCTTCATCTGTAGTCAGAGGACGAACAGCACTGGCACAGCCACCTGTCTTATTTGCCTCTCTTTTACAAGCTGTAGCCTTCTGTTTTGAGACACTAGCACAGTCCATCCACTTCCTCAGTGCTTCATATCCATGGCCAGCTGTTGTTAATGGTTTGTTTTTTATCTCCCTCAAAAACGATTTAAATTCAGTCTTTTCAAATTGCGATTTCTGTAGTATTTTTAAACATGTTTCTTGAATACAAAGGACCCTGAAGACCGACTGTCCTGCATAGTTTAGATTCAACCCTATAGTCAAACACACCTGAACCAGCTAATCAAAGTCTTCAGGATCGCTTGAAAAATCACAAGCAGGTGTGTTGAACAGGCTGGAAATAAACGTTAGAGGACAGTGGGTCTCCAGCTTTTGGCTACATCCACACGAAGCCAGAGCTATCCCTATCCAATCTTTTTATTTAACCTTGCCTCAAGAAATAGCTGAGTACACATGATACCGGCACAAAAAACGATGTAGTATACATGCCAGACCAGTATGTGGTGCTGTGATTCTGCCACAGAGACTTGGACTTGGACCCAAGTTCATAACTCGTATGCTAAGTATTTTTTTTTCCCACAGACTCCTGAACAAAATAAGCAACAGGTGCACAACAATTAATCACTTGCAGATCGTTATCTGGATAGTACATTCATTATCGTGCTGATATACTTGTGTACTACTTGTCTGCATGCTATATGAACAAAAAGAACACACATAATATACATAGAAATAGTAGTTTTTTGTATTGAAGTAGTTGTAAAAAGAGAGCTTCATACAATATATGCGAGGTGTGTCCCCATAGAAATTCTAAATGCCTTCTTTAAAAATTATAATTCCAATTTGGAATTCAAAATCCTTCTTCAACACTCCAAATTTCCCCTGCAAAATGTAAAATGCTTCCTTCAAAATTATCCCTATGAAATTCCAAATTCCCTCTTTGAAATCCCAAATGCATACTTCAAAATTCCAAATGCCTAATTTGAAATACCAATTTCCCAAATGCTCCCGTTAAAATTCTAAATTCTTCTTTTAAAATCCCAAATGCTTACTTCAATTCCAAGTCCCTCCTCTTTAAAATTCCAAATGCTTCCTTAACTTTCTAAGGGCTTCCTTCGAAATTTCAAATGCCTACGTCACAAAATTCCAAGTTCACCCCTCGAAATTCCAAATTTAAAAACGTTCTAAACTTTCCACATCACATTTCCAAATTTCAATCCAAATGCCTCCTTTGAAATTCCAAGTTCCCCCATTGAAATTCAAAATGCCCCCTCTGGCAATTCATCCTAGAGTTGATCCTGTTCATGCGTCTTGTTCTTATAGGCAGAAACACGAAGCAATCACACCACCTAATAGCTGTCAAGACATTCACATCTGCTCGATCTGCTCAATCTATAAAGTCATTAACAACACTGTTAAACCAACATGAATTGAAAGATGGATGTGCTGATTTGTGATGTAGTAATACGTTTTTGGTAAACAGAGTTGTTTCCAAGCTGGAAAGAAATGGAAGTGCATTAGCCCTGATATTCAGAAAGAGCTGCTGGAAGTTGCTGTGGGTTCATGCAGGAAGAGAACATGAATGCAGCAGGGATCTCACAAACATTTCTGATGTCTAGCAAGCACTCAGTGTTGACCCTGAGATGTGCTGTGGATTCAGGTTTGACGGTGCATCAGTTATATGTAACCTCAGAGGGAGGGGTTCGAGCAAACCTGATAGAAACACTTAGGAAGCTTCGCATCGACTCTAGATGCTGTGCAAAGCACAAGACTGAGCATGACCTACTCTTACATAGGTTTTTGATAAAAGAAAAAGTGTTATGATCATTTTAGCCATTTCTAAAGCTTTATAATAGTGTCTAACATGCATTAAAGCGTTCTGAAAATCCAGAAGCAACCACATGAAAACGGTCTGCAATTCACAATGGAGCTTTCAGTATTACTCACCGAGTAAACTTTTGACACTGTCTGATAGATCTAGTCAGGCTAAACTCAAATCCAGACTGAATATCTCTTTTAACTAATGCAAACAAAGTCATTTGTGTTTCTTCTCATCACTTTCAACAAGTTTTGCAAGTCTTTTCCACTAAGGGTCCATAATCTGTCAATCTTTTGATCACAGGTGGTTTATTTGATCAAGGAGCTCAAGGAGAGTTTTAGTGCATACAGGGATGAATCAAACAATGACTTTGAACAAACCAAAAAAGGAGCTTATGATGAAACATGACTAAAAACTGGGGATGTCACTTGCTTCTGTAAAAGAAAGTTGCCAGCCAGATTGGATGACACCTCGTCTCGTGTAGCCAGACCTTCAGACTTACGGTTGAAGGTCTGGAATATATTGCTGCATTCATTGGCCAAGGCCCACCCATGAGGCATGTCAAACAACCAATCACAGTTCGTTTCGTTCAGCGTCACGTTTCGGGGCGTGGAAATGCCGCCACAATAACAGACGGGTGTGTGTGAAACTCTTGGATGTATTTTAAAGATTACATGCCGCAAATTTTAAATATTTCACATACTTTTGAGAATCCAGTATTTATTTGACTCTGATAAGCGTGCGCCGTCACATTTGTAAACTTTCTTCTTTCGTGAGGGGGTTTGGCATCTCCCGGAAATCCTGTATAATTCAACCAATCTGATGACGACTTCGACAATCCTGAAGTGTTTCCAGATAAGTGTACTATATGCATCAGACGTTTAGCCAACGGTCCGTGACGTCTGAGGCTGAGACTAGACACGTGTCTGGAAAATGGCTCTAGTGAAGGACAGTTGGGACTTGACAGGACTGTGAACTGATGTGTTGGACAGGCAGATGATGGGACTGAGATGCTGTTTTCAGACAGACTGAAGGGAGCTGCAGGTCAACCTCCAATGCTTTTGTTGTTATTATGGTGTTTCCACTCACATTGTACGATGAAAGAATCATCTCTTGGCCTGCTACATTTCTGTTTTCACTGCTGGTGGGATGCAGTCAAAGTTTAACAATTCAGGTTATGGGGTTATTCAAATCCCAACACTAATTCATGGAACGTTTTTCGTGGAGAAAACTTTCCTGTGTATCCGATTATTTTTCCTCTGTGTGTTAACAACTCGTGTGGTACGGTGTGTTCTGTAATATCTAGTTCTTCATGATTTCAGCTCTTGGTTTTCATCGATATGTTTGCCAGAGCCAGGCCACCTGGGCTGCTGAGTTTGCTGACCGCCTTTCTGAAACGTGTTCTTCAGATAATGTTTATCTCTAAGGCAACCTGTTAAAAAGGTAACTTTAAACACAGCATAAGTAAACTGGCCCAATATGGAGACAAATCTCTAGTTTTTTCCTCAACTCTTCAATGCCTTCAACTACAAAGGATCGTAGTTTGGCTGGATAGCAACTGCACCAACAGAACCAAAAAACCTTTCTCCATCGATTGACAGTTTGAGAGATTTTCGGTTTGTAGTATACTCTGTATATTCTTCAAATTGAAGTCTTGGAAACTCCAATAACTGTAGTTGTCGAACTTTGTTGTTAATGTGATTATCTATATTGGTGGACTTCAACATGAAACGTTACTTTGAGACTAATTGGTTAAAAAAAATTGTGTGGCTTACAAAAAGTGAAATTGGTTCTGAGAGAAGCTCGGATAGCACTTGGTTTGATTCAATGCGATGACATTTTAAAGTGAATACTTGTTAAGGCCATTGCTTATCACTAATATTTCCTTACAGTGTGTTTTATGAGTGTCTGATTCTTTTTGGAGTCTCTTAAATTCTGACTTCAGAGTAAATCGCTGTGAATTGAAGCATTTGTGAAATGCATGAATGTGAATGTAGGAGTACATGTTTCACTGACTGCTGCTGTTCATGTCACTGACTGAGGATAGCTGCTTGTTAAGGCTTTGGGACTGTGTTCTTGACATCTGTGTTGTCATGGTGTAATTTTCCCACAGAGTGATTAATCACATGGCTTTTACAGCTCAAAGAGTCATGAGGAAAGATGGTTTTGTGATGAATGGGGTTGTTGATGCTCTTTCCCCAGGTAATGGTTTCCTCGTTCTGTTCCTCTCCTCCTCATACATCTATTCTTATTTCTCACCCATCATCTCTTTCTACACTTTCTTCCACCTGTTCTCAGACATGTGATTCTTCTTCCGTCTCTTTCTCGAGAGGCCTCGTTTTCTTTGCTCTGGGTTTGCAGAGGTGACCCTTTCTATGCAGAGCGAAGTCATGACACTGTTGTAAACAATGGAGTTAATTGTGCTGCGTGTGTTTTGGCTTTAACGTTAGCTGGTGTTAACACTTTTGAAAGGGTTAATCTTGCATAACAGAAAGTTATGTGTTTTATTATTAAATCAATTAATAAACACAATGCATTTATGTAAATAATGCGGTGTTTAGGTGGCTGCATTAATTATTTTTAGAGCACTAACTTTAATGTTTATAATGACTTTTTTTAAGGACCGCAATACTTTTCCCACAGTTCTCTTCACTGACTTTCTGTCACGGTAGCTACTGTGTGGAGACGAGGAGAGTCACGAAGAAATGTCTTTATTAAGCCAAACGAGGGGTAACACAGGGCAGGCAGGAACACACACTCCAGACTAAAGGAACAGACAATACTTTAAATACTGAACTGAACGAGGGTAATTAATGAGACACACCTGAACCAAATGACTAATCAAACCAGAGGGAGAAACTGGGTCACGGGGACCACATAAGGAGAAAAACACACACAGACAGAGGGGTCCGTTCTTCGTACGTCGCTAACTCAGTTTGCTGGATTTGATTGTTGATGATTTCCCCTGATCTTGGATCATTTGGTTCTTCGAAGCTCATCCTGGAGTTGTTGTCATAGCAACAGTAAGCTTAAACCTGCTCGGGAGCAGCTTATATCATATAAACAGGATCAGATCACATCTTTTTAAGCAGAATTGATACTTAAAATATGTCCCAGCCACTGATACTTTATTATAAGAGTACCCTGTTGGTCCAGGGACGATAATTTTAAATAATAATAATTTTTTAATTAATTTTGAAAGAAGCTTACATTGTTATGTAGTCTATAATATTATAGAGTTTTACTCATTGAAAGATTTATTAGTGATGAAATAATTACTTTATAATTGTATTTGAGTCTTACACACATGCTATACAGTGAATCTGAGCCGTGCATTCATTTGATTGGTGACAGATATTATGGGATGTGGCTTGATGGAGCAGGAGATGCAGATAACATGATCTTTCAGAAACTGTATTTAATGCTGTCACGTAACAAATCTGTTTCAAAGATACAATTAAATGAATGGCTGATTACAACACTGAAGTAAAAATGTAAAGCCTGTACAAATACTAGAAATTTCATTTATACATGTACGTAGTTTTGTTCGCTTGGCTGTTTTCTTATAAAGGTCCAGAAATGTGTCAGGTGTGTTTTTTAATGATATGATATCATACGTTGCTGTCTGGCCGGCAGCCAATCGCTGCGTTGCTGATCGTGGTATCGATACATCTGCCCTTTTCAGGGAACACGAGAACACGCTGTAGACAACTTATTCCAGATATTTTAATCTAATACGCAAATTCATTTGAAGAACCAAATTATCCAGAGATCAGTCATCAGGATTAGAAGATATTGCATCTTTCAAATCATCTCCGATGTATTAAGCGAGGTACGAAGAATGGACCCCTGAGCTGTGACACTTTCATGGCTGTCACAACATTAGCTTGTTTGTACAATCACAGCATTTTTCATTAAATTAAAAATAATACTTTACAAAAGAATAACGACATTTCTCTACTATTTCAAATTCAGTGTGTGAAAACCTTTTCATGGTTAGGTCTACTAACGGAGGTGCTGTTGCATTTTCTATATTGAGTTTTTCTCATTTCTGTATATGTCAAATGTGGAATATGGAATCATATTTTGGAATTGTTATTATTCTTTATTTTCTTTGTAATGCAGCATCCACAGCCCATCCTAGTACTTCTGTTTTTAATCTGGTGAAATGGTTCAGGAAACAGGCGATACCCATGTTTTATTTGGGATCCAAGCGTTGATGAAAATGTTGTAGTGTTATTATCAAGAGCAAGTGAGCAGCGAAACGTGTGAAGACACTAAACACAGTGTAATCTGAGATCTGGAGGTTTTTAATATTGACTGCTGCTTATTTGGTTGGAAATTAATTTTACAAACCGAAGTCAATTTTTTGTTTGTTTGTTTATGTTTCTCCAGGACTCTGGTAATTGTTCTGTGCTGACCATATTCACATTCCCAAAAGTGATATTTCCCACCCGTTTATTGCATTGTTGGCAATTTCCTGCACATCTGAAAGGATTGAACCTCTCCCTCCTGTGGGAGGCTAACTTTGGATCCAAAAACACAAAATAATTGCTGTAATAGGTCTCAAAATGTCAGTACTAAAATGTAAAACTGTATCATTGAAGGATGCACGTCTCGCCTGTGGCTTTGCTGGAAAATGTGTTCTATTGATGCAGCTGCTGAACACCACTCTAATCAGTCTTGCATATTTCCAAACAAAATCAATGTGCAATTTGTCTCCATTTATTAAAATATAGAAATGAGACAAACCTGGTTACATTTTTAGCTGACATTGCAATTAAGTATTTTTGGAATGATTATCATTTGATTTGATTATAAAAGCAGAAATGCATTTAGTTTGTCATTTTTTTATGTGTTTTATCAGTTTTTAAAACAATGTCTTAACACTTGAAAAATGTACCAAAGCGTGTTTTTTTGCAGGTGCTGGGAAACAGGTACACGAGCTGTCTTTGGTGCGGTACCCAAAGGTACAAAAGCTAAAAGGTACATCTTTATACATTTATACCTTTAAATAGTACAAAATAATGCCTTAAAACTACATCATTACTACATTATTATTACATTATTAGTATATATTAGTCCATGTTTGAAATGGTACCACCCTTTTTTCTCAGGAGAAAAAGGTACAAAAGCTGTCACTGAGACATGTGTGTCTTATTCATGTCTAAAGGGTGTGTTTTAATCCCTTAAAGTTGCATATGTGTGCCTAAAGTGTACATATTATCACTTTTTGAGAGTAACACCCCAGTGACAGATTTGATACTTTTTATTAAAAAAAAAATTGTAAGTGAGGAGAATGAAAGGTTTCTGATTTAGGTGATATATTGTATTTATGGATTTTAGAAGAGGAGGACATTGAATGCATTTTATGTTATAGCAATTAAAAAAATATCACAGTTTAGTCCACACAGACTGATGTTGTGCTCGCTGTATGAAGAGTATTGAAAGATACCTAAGTTTTAATAAAGGATTCATAAATGTTTCAAAATTGCATCTTCTGGGGTACAAGAGCTTATCCCTTGGTCCCCTCAGGGTGACAACTGTGTACCATATTTACCCCTTACTTACAATTATGAACCTTACAGGTATTACTTCTCTGAGGAAACCCTCAATATGCACCTTTTGGGGGGTAAATAAGGTACAAAGATATCTCCTCATGGTTACTGCCTCAGTTTTGTACCCAAAGGTAAAAATAAATCCCCATGCATTCATATTTATACAATCTCTGTCAACATTTCTGCCTGCGCAACAGTTAATATTTCATCCAGAATGGCCTACAACCAAAAAAAACCTTCGTACATCCCTCAGAATATAATTATTTCACTGAAACACTTTTCCACAAACTGTTACTACTGAAAACCACCATATTATTTTTTTTGTTTTAACCTTCTGTTACATACTAATAGCATGTTACAAAAAAGAATACCACTTGTGTGAAATGCACTCATTGTACATATATATAGAAAATCCCCTTTAAAGTATACATTATAAGTGCACCTCAGAGAACAGCACACAATAATAAACAAAGGCAGCTCGTGACCTCTTTAAAAATATACCTTCTACATGCTTCTTGGAATGCAGAAGTAATTAAAAACTCTAATATTTGTGTTAACTAATAGATACTACAAATTGTTCAAAATGAAAACCGGTTATGAAATATCATGCATAATGTGGTTGGATTGCACCTAAATTTCAGCTTGTTTAAAACTAACCAGCGAGTTGAAGACGTGCAGATGGACACCTGATCCCATTATAATGCATATTACTAATAAAAAATTAAGTTTTGATATATTTACAGTAGGACATTTACAAAATATCTTCATGGAACATTATCTTTACATAATCTTCTAATGAGTTTTGGCATAAAATACAAATCTATACTTTTGACCCATATGGCTACTGCTACAAATACACCTGTGCTGCTTAAGACACTTAAGATACTCCAGAGTCGCATACATGATGTTTTAAGAAAATGTGTAACTTTGTAACTACTCATCAAGGACGACTTTGAAGCTTGTCGTAGACTCGTGTGATTAAGCTTTATATAATTTAGCATTCATATTCAGTCTTTCTTCTGACCGCTATGGGTGAACATCAGGACTTCTGCTCCAGAATGACCGATTCCAAACAGGACTTCAGATTTGGGACAAGCTGCGGGAGAGATTGAGCCGTCTGACTCCATTCACCCAGAACAAATGGTGACCGTGACCCACGCTGAGAGCCAATATGATGGTGTGAGAGTCTGTGGCATCATGTGGGGTTTGAGGAGAAGGATTCGTCACTAAAACACAGACAATGTCACTGTGACAGACAAAGCAATCTGAGAGGAACTATTTCAATTATCATTTCAGCCTTTAAATTATGTTTATTCTTAAAACTATATTTTAAAAACAAGTACTAGCAGATGATGGAGAGCGTTATTTCAACAAGTACAACATCCTTGTTGATCCTGGAACAACATTACAATCAACCAATCAGAACTGAGATATAACTTTTCAGGAAATATCTGTTTTATGTATCTTATGATCAGGGTTAGGTGCTTCGACACCTTGTTAATCAGCTATCATTTCCCACTGATTTTAGGGTTAGGTGCAGGGGTAGGGATTGGGTCAAGTCTATATTTTTGGGCAGTAACAAAAGATGTTGATCTAGGAACATATCTTTCTTGACAAAATCACAGCGACCAGCAGATGATATAATATTAATAATTATTTAAAAGGCCACTTAAGTGACTTAAAAAAAGATGAAATTTCATGATTATTCCTTAACACATGTAAGTAGACTTAAGTGTAATTTGTAATAGTAAAAAATAACATTTTACTTTAAAGTAAATGTTACATCATCATTTTAAATCATAATCTTATGTTAAAGTACACTTATTTTGATGTCTTGACTAACATACCAAAACACACGTAAAGTACGATTTTTATGACGAATTATGATTTTTACTGTAGTGTGTTATTCAATTTTACAATTAAAAGTAAGATTTTAAATGTGCTAAATTGCAACTTAATCATTACAAAGTTTTAATTACAAATATATAACAAAATTAAATACAAGTTTTAATAGAAATTACAGTATTCAGTTTGAATGCTTGTCAGTACATTCAGCAGTACTTTAACCATATTTCTACGCCAATAGAAGTAATTATAAAATTAGATGTACTTCAGTCCTACTTGAGTTCGTTCTTTTAAATTCAACTTGCATTTAATATAAATTGAAACTATAATACATTTTATTTAATTGCATTTAGCATGCAATTATGTGTCTAAAAACACAAACTTTGCACTTAAGTATTCTGCTTCACTTGGAAGGAGCGTAAGATTTTCCCTTCTTCTGCTTCCTCCGAGGCCACTGATCGTCCTGCTCCCAGACTGAAATAATGTGTGGGAACGTATATATTTCTGATGGAAATAACTGGCCATATTGCAGTAACAACACCTCAGAATTTTCCATTGTATGATCCAACTCCCGCTTTCCCAACACGCCTGCATTTAAAGAGAAAACGTTCCAGTTTAATTTGAAACATCCAGATTATGACACCAGCACAGCTTGGGTGTTGAAGTCAAATAAAATCCTAATTGCTTGGCTGGCTTAGAATGTGTAGTTAGCATCAGGGATTAATATAAGTCGTCAGCGGGGGGGTTGATGAGGAATGTTTGCTGCCTAATATCTCAGTTTTGGCAGAACTGATTCGTGTCACTCTCCAAACCAAGCCAGTGGAAGTGATCCCTGAAACGACCGAACGTCATTTTTATCCTCAAATGACCTGCTATAGGAGGCGAATGATCCAGTCTCATTACAGTTTCTGCTTTAGAGTCCGGTACCACCAACAGTCCCTGGATACACAGCCGACCTCGAAGGGTTTCCGGTGTACGCTCCATCCAGGAGATGGATATTGAAACAAATAACATCTCACTCTGGCTATATTTCTGAAAAACTCCAAAAAATGTACCAATGCATACAATACACTGCGATTACCAACTGAAAAAGTTGGTAAATATTCATTTTCACACAAATTATGATTACTTGGGCAGATTATTGATTAATAAAGATTTATTTGCATGTGGTTCCTCGCACAATACCATGTTATATTCCCTAAAGACACTTACCATAGTGCATGAGTTGTTAACTAAATCAATTTGACGTTTGCATTACATAACTGTCACGGTTCAGGGTGCCTTCTCAGCTCCCCTTGTTGTCCTGTTATGTTGGCAGCTCGTGGTCTGGGCAATCTGTGCCGATCATGCAGCAGGTGTGCACGGATCACGAGCTGACTCTCCCCACCTGTCGCTCATTCCCCCTCTCACATGTCCCTGTGTTTTGTCCTTGCTCGTGTTTACACTGACTGCTCCTTACCTGTCCCTCTGTTCTCTTGTGCGGCAGGACTGATAGCACGGAGATCCAGCAGCTCGTGTGGCCTGCAGACACTGCCGGCCGGATCAGGAATCTCGGCTTCCTAAGCAGTCATTAAAAGCCCTTGTTTATGTTATTTTGTGTTTTGTGGTGAGAATAAAGTTCCTCCTTCCTCCACACTCTGCATCTGAGTCCTTCATCATCCACACCCTGACAATAACCAGCTCCGTATGTTTGGCTTTTGTGGTGTTGTAAACTTGTTCGATAGCGCACCCGGTACACCATTAAACGTGAGATACAAGCACTCGTGTATAAGTCCTGTGAAGCACAAATCACGATAAAAGACCTCAGACTGTAGAAGCCAGATAAAATGGGATGATTGCTTCAGCGGTGTGTATTTACCTCATGTTTACTTTAGGTTTGTGAAGCTTTCAGCACACCTCTCAGGACATTCCCGAACTGCCGTGATAGAAACAACAACCAGTGTATTCAAATGTTCAGCTGTTTTAAGAGCACTGAACAAATTATTTAGTGAAAGACATTTAGCTTTAAAGCTGCTGTGAAATGTGCTACAAGGAATTCAATAACATTTTGCAACCCTTATGTACTTACATGCATGCTTTTTTCATGACACTGTACTGTTTAATAAACCTGCATCTGCCATGAAGGAAAATGATACAGCTTATAGCACCTCTTGTGGATGTGTCATCTGCAAAATGCAGTGACATAGACCTAGAGCAATGTATTTCAGGTTCTGCAGTAATATATCCAGAGTCATGTATTTCCATTGAGCCTGTGTTTCAGAGACAAGGGACTTGTTTCACTTACAGTCTGTTGATGGCTTACAGAGGCGGGTTTAACTGAAGAGGTGTTTGTATATGCCCTAAAGGGACTGGGATACATTTAACTTTCAGTTCCATCAGTGGCATTGTCACTTAATTTGATTCGATCAGAATATCACAACTGGTACAAAGAGGAGACGTTAATCCTGTAAAACAATGAGAGCAAGGGACTTCTTCTTCTCCAGGCGTTTCAGTGCCACGGTTCTGTGTGTTTGAGGCCAAATGTGTACCCAGAAGTGATATACATCTGACAAAACCTCCTTTTGGGTATGTAAAAACTGTATTTTAACACGAGTTAACAATTTGTGTTAACATCTTGGACTGTTTTGGCTTGTAAACTGTGCTTGATCGGTGCAGATTTCTCTCCTGATTCAGACCAGACCACTTTTTCACTGAAAGAAGGGGACTTGTTTTTTAAAATGAAAAAGATCTTAATGATGGATTTCTTACAAGCACACAACTTCACAAGACGTTAACTGATGGACTGGAGTGGTGTGGGTTACTGAGATGTTTTTATCAGACTCTCATTCTGACGGCACCCATTCACTGCAGTGCATCCACTGGTGAGCAAGTGATGCAATGCTGCATTTCTCCAAATATGATGAAGAAACAAACTCATCCATATCTTGGATGGCCTAAGGGTGAGAACATTTTCAACATTATTTATTTAAAGTTCACCAATTAGTTTGCTTCAATAACTCTCTAAAATAGGAAAAAATATTGAGCATGCATTAAATAGTTTTCATCTGTTATTTAGAAAACAAAACATGATTATAAAACGCTAATAACACTGAACACAATGTGTTATCTCGTGCATTGCAAACACAACAGGATGAGAGTTGCATGCAGCGCGGTCATGCTACACTGATACGTATTTTCTGGGAGAGACAGTGCACCTAATTAGTTATGATCCTCCCTAATGAATTAGTCATCCTGACACTGGAATTAAAACAGGAGTGTTAAGTCTTTGATGAATGGTCCTGCTGGTTTTCTTGTATTTTAGATGCAGGTCACATCTGCTAACGTGCTCACTGCAGGAATATACAGCAGGGTCATCAGTCTGACACCATAAAAACATCATAAAATCTGGGATTCAACATCTAATTAAACTTGTGGCCAGTGGCAGAAACCGCTCGGACCGTGCACTTTATTTCTTTAAGACTGGCGATAAGGCAGTTACATAAAAATGTGAATTAACACATCAGTAAAACTGATACTCCTTGTTCTTGTACTCCCTTTGCTAGCTTCAAGTTTTGCTCTTTGCTCTTTTTGCCTTATTTATAACAACCCATTTGGGAAAATGAATGCAACTTCACCTTGCACTATTAGTGCATTTCTGTCTTTATACTGTTTGGAAAACGCAACAAAATAAATTATGTTTAACATATTGTTTCATTTTCTTTCATCAATCCACTAAATACATTATGAAAAGATGTACTGTATATATAGAGTCCAATTTCAGCACCTTCAAAATCTGTGGTTTTATTGTTATTATACTCTAAAAAATAGACCTAAATATGTATTCATAAATATGGGTTTAAAACATATAGGGTAGAGCGGGATAAAACGCCCCCCCTACGGTTTATGCCAAAATATCCATAAGATAAAGTCAAGATAATGTGTTATTGTAACTATGGTGTACGTTGACGAGCGTGATGTAGAAGTGTTCACTATGAAGCTGACACTGGTGATGTTCTGGAGAGAAAGTAATGATTTAGTTTACTGCAGTAAGAAGAAAAGTGTTTTAAAGCGTGTTGTTTTGTAGATCATCACAGTTATATATGATGTGAGAACAGTAGACTGGGAGTACGTGTTATTTAATATAAATATAATTATATTTTCAGAATGACATAAAAAAATAGTGTGTGTGGTAAAACGCCCCCAGGGGGGCAATGAGCAATTACTATAGTTATTCTGTTCTGAACATCACATCCTTTGTTTTCCATCAAATTCATTCTAACTGGTTGGTTGAATAAAATTATTTGGACTTTATGTTTAAAAATTACCTCAAGTTAGCATCAGGTAGCTAGCCAGTTAGCTTTAGCTAACTTTTTCAAATAGACTATTGTACTTTTGTAATGCATAATTATTGATTATATTCTTTTACAATTTTAAGCTAAAACTGCATGTACTCTGGATTTGCTGTAAAAGCAAATGTCAGGCTTGTCTTGTGTTTTGTTCCCCTTGTGCTCCCGTATCTGGTCCTTCCTGTTTCCTGTCCTCGTTTAGTTCCAATTATGTGCGTTTGTTCCAGCTGTGTTTTAGTAATTACCTAGTGTTCTTAAGCCCTGCGTTTCCTTGTCTTGATTGTCTGGTATTGTACGTCAAACTTTTAATCTTGCTACGTGTGTGTGTGTGTGTGTGTGTGTGTGTGCGTGCGCGCGCGTGCGCGTGCGTGTTCGTGTGCGTGTGCGTGTGTGTGTGCTTGTTACCTGTGTGGCTTTATTAGGATGAATAAAGACATTAGAATATTAATCTCCGCGCTCCTTTGTTTCCAACACAGTAGCAGAGCATGACAGACAATTGCTTTGTCAGACTGGAGGGCTTTTTGCCCCATAGGTAAAACCCCCCCCCTTGGCACAAACTTAATTGTTGTTAAAAATCTAATAGCATGAAAACTCTGTACATTTTTCATATTTGGTTTATAAATTTGTCATTGTTCCTAAAACTATGATAACTTTTCTGAACACGTTTAACTATTGTTTTACTGAAAATGAATGACACAATCCTTAAGGGGGCAGTTTTCCCCCACTCTACCCTAAACATAAATATAGACAAAATAAAACATTACATAGAAAATTAAAAATTGTGTAAAAGTAAAACCAGGTATATCTATACAGGCTAAACAGCTGTTTTATAACAGTACTTTATAAAAACCATGTATTTATAAGACTCTTCTTTTTACTTTGGGATCACACTGGGTCAGTTATTTTACCATGGTGAACATGGGAAACAATGAGTTCATTATGACACATAAACCCTCTTTAAGTGAACTTTTGGTGACCCGAGGAGAAGAGGGAGAGGAGAGTGGGACAGGTATGTCTGCAATCTTTGCCCAGTGGAATGAGAAAGCTGTGGATTGATCTTTCACTGCTGCAAGCTATACTAGAATGACAACTTTACCGTGTGACAACTAGCCCCGGTTATATATGTATATATACTGACTATAGGATTTTCTGTGTCTGGTAATAAAATATGCCTGAACCAAACAGGTTCTCTTAACTATCCGAGAGCATTCTTCAGATGTTTGTGAGGTTTACAGGGGTTCAGTGGTCGCGGCAGCCACGGAGCGGCGCAGTGTGTGTGTGTGTGCGTGTGTGTGTGTGTGTGTGTGTGTCTGCGGGGCGGCTCCAGTTTCAAACACAGCGCCCATCTTTAACACAACACAACCGGACAAGCTCCGTCCCGTAGCGAGATACCGCCGTTCATGTAAGTTATTCTCAAATCAATTCTCCGTGAGTGTGTGACTGGCGCGGCGGCTTTGATCTGAGCGGCTTGAGATACATTGTAACAAACGCGCTTTAGATGGAATGAAACAGTGTCGCGCGCATCATCGCTTCTTTGATGTTCGCCCCGTGCGTCGTTGTTTTATTGCCGTTTCCCGCACTTTATTTGCTCCGTTCGGTCAACTTTTCTCGTCGTTCGTCGCGCCAGCAGCCTGTTGCTTCACCCGTGCCCGGTACGAAAAGCGGATTTATTCCCGACAGGCCTGTGTGTGGACACAAAGAGATCAGCGAGTAACGGGACGCGCGTTATCTGACACACTGTCCCAAAACACCACGTTTTGATTTAGTCGCTGTATGAAGGTCACATTACAGCTATCATTTCTTCTATTGTTAAAGCATTTTATATGCTTTTTATTTTTTTTTCCCTTTGTGCTGGACATATTCTTAAAAAATTAAATATCACTAAATAATGATTACCTTTGTAAAAAAGCGACGGTCTAAACAAAAAGTGAAATAAACTACATTCATATACCCAACTATTGTAGATACATGTTTGACCTTCATCTGTGACATCATTTCCACCAGCAGCAACAGTGCTGTCCCTAAAGATAGTGTACTTGGTTACCAAAGAGACGTGTATTAGATGTCATTAACAATCAAATTATGAAAATATGATTTTATTACGTGTGCTTAGGCGTAAATGCTAGTTATTAAATTAGTCTCAGTCAGACAAAAAAGCGAGCCATTTTATTCCAATTTGTTTCCGCTAAATATTTTTTCACGGAAAATAAATTAATTTAGATGTACAGTGTAAGAAATTAAGTAAAATAGAGATTATTAGAGTTTACAAGGAAGCATCCTCCTATTTCAATCTTTCTACATCTAAAGTTCATGTTTAAGTCAATGTTTCTTTTAAATTATTTGAAATAGTGAAATAGTTTCAAAGTAAATCCTACATAAAAAAAATAATCTCTTGTACAATATGACAATTCTGGCGTGCCGCATGTGTTTAGATATTGTTAGAAACTGAACTAGTGAGAAAAGTGTGTTTTGAGGGACTTAAAAGTGCACAAAAAGACACATCAGACCCGTTTCTGTGCTTCGGTCTTTATTTGTGAGCCCATCTCTTCTGCACTGAGCTTCTTTACCTTATATATCTCTTCTTAATCTATATCTATATCAAATAATGCGTACTTGAAACAATCTGGCAATCATTTTCAATGTTTGAACAGCTGCTGTGTCTCAGAGTCTCTTTAACATGCAGCTACATCTGTGTGACATCAAACAGTGATATCTCTTGCATGACTGTATCACACTGTAATAAACACTACTATTAACTAACTTATCTTTGATATATGTTGTGTTTTTGTTGCAGAAGTGGCATACGCATCTGTTTAAAATGCTTTTTGTTTGCTTGTACTTTTTGTTTTACTCATCAAAAGACTTTCTCTGTTTTACCCCTTCCCCTTAGTTTTGTGCGTTCACGTTCCCTGAGAGTTAGGGCTGTCCCAATTCTGGTTTTGATCGAGGGGTAGGGGTAAGGGGAAGGGGTAAATACCCCTAAAAACCAAGCATTTTCGTGAGCTTACTTGAAACCATGCGGTACCCAGAACACACTGCGGCCAGATCATCCAGAAAGTCCCATAAATGGAAGTATTTTCAGCTTAAATAATTATTTTAGATGTACAGTGTAAGAAATTAAGTAAAATATAGATTAATAGAATTGACAAGGACCTACATCTTTCTACATCAAATTTCATGTTTAATTCAATGTTTCTTTGTTATTATTTCAAATAGTGAAATAGTTTCAAAGTAAATCCTACATCATTTTTTCTCTCTCTAGTAAAATAACATTACAAAAATATGACAATTCTGGCGTGCCGCATGTGTTTAGACATTGTTAGAAACTGAACTAGTGAGAAACGTGTGTTTTGAGGGACTTAAAAGTGCACAAAAAGACACATCAGACCCGTTTCTGTGCTTCGGTCTTTATTTGTGAGCCCATCTCTTCTGCACTGAGCTTCTTTACCTTATATATCTTTTCTTAATCTATATCTATATCAAATAATGCGTACTTGAAACAATCTGGCAACCATTTTCAATGTTTGAATAACATGCAGCTACATCTGTGTGACATCAAACAGTGATATCTCTTGCATGACTGTATCACACTGTAATAAACACTACTATTAACTAACTTATCTTTGATATATGTTGTGTTTTTGTTGCAGAAGTGGCATACGCATCTGTTTGAAATGCATTTTGTTTGCTCGTGGCGTTTTGTTTTACTCATCAAAAGACTTGTGAATCCCAATTCTCTGTCTTACCCCTTCCCCTTAGTTTTGCGTGTTCACGTGAGAGTAAGGGCTGTCCCAATCCTGGTTTTGATCGAGGGGTAGGGGTAAGGGGAAGGGGTAAATACCCCTTAAAACCAAGCATTTTCGTGAGCTTACTTGAAACCAAGCGGTAGAGCTGGGCGGTATGACCAAAAATGTATATCACGGTATTTTTCTAAATTATACCGGTTTCACGGTATATGACGGTATTTATTTTTTTCATGCATGACCGGGTGTTAACCACATTTTCTACTGACTGAGGAAAAACTGCAGTAGATTGACTTATAATGCCATATTTTAGTGTCATGATGAGTGAATATTGTAGAAAAGGTCCACACTAAATACAGGGGTTAAAGCAAAAGAAAATATTTTGACTGAAAATATTTCCTCGGCCAAACCCCATTCCACAGCCATACGGCTACATTCACACGCACAGTTTAAGAGCCGTGCTTTTCTTCTTGTAATTAGGAGCGCTTGTCCTCCTAATTAAAAAAATGTAGGAGCGCCTTCTGATCAATAATACAAAATTCTGATGATAAATTAGCCTTCCGAATACGAGGTGACGTTTGACTCCTTAAAGTGACTTACAGGGGTATTTTATTTTTACCTTTGCAATGGCATAATTTTCATCTACTTCAAATTAAAAAATTATGTTTATAAGCTTTTTAAATATTTAAAACAATATAATAAGTACAATACGACAAGTAAGTTACCAATCATGAAATTACTATTAATAAAAAATTATTTGTATAATTTGGCACAGAAGAACACAAAAGTGGCTTGTACGTACATTTTCAGACGTTTAATGAGTCTCAGGGGTGGCATGAGTGCAATTGCATTCATAGATTCATGTGGACATTAATGCTTTAAATATAAATTAGCTTTTAGAGAGGCACAACGGCTTAGCTGTTACTTTATTTTGAACTATTTTCGTTGATGAAATAGAACAAAATCATGCAGTACTTGTTTATTGATCTTTTGTAATAAATCAATATATCACATTTGCAAACTCCCCTTATAATTATTAAAAGCTGTCTCTCTCCTGATCGCGATCTGTGGGCGCAGACATTGAGAGCGCGTGAGTGAGCTCAAGAATCAAAAGCACGTGCAAATGTGATGCATTCTGTCGGAACCTGTGGGAATGAGTATAATTATTATTAATAGCCGCAATCCCGCACCGAAATTCAAGTTCTGCTCGGTGTTCTCTGCTAAGAACCCGACTGTGAATCGGGTTCACGAGCGTTACTATGTTGTTTATCGAGGCGGGGATGATTTTTGTTGTTCCGCAGAACAACAACAGTGTGCTACATGTTTCCTACATGTTTCTTTCCCCTCAGTAATCCCTGATAATGTTTAAATGGAGTGAACTCGGAGCAGTTTCTCCGTGAGCGGGAATGTAAAACCCGGAGTGGATCCAGAGCGGAGTGATTACAGAACTCTTAGAGTGGAGAGAGGAACGTGCTTTAATCCACTCCAGGCTTTGATCACCCCCCCCCCCCCCCCCCCTCATCAGACTGAATGCACCTCGTCTTTCCTTCATTTAACACCTATTCAAGCTGAAATCAAGACATTTACAACACTATTTGAGAAATGTAAGCGTATTTACGGTCTTAAAATGATGAAAAGTGAATTTAAGAAGGCGGGAACCCTGCAGTTGACGGGAATCCGTCGTATCGACGGAGAACTTTAGTTTGTGAGAGACGCGGGAGCTGATGCAGCGGACGGTGGATATTTGTGGCGGTCGATGTGGATATTGTGGATGACTTCTTCTCTCTCATCACATTCTACTAGTGCTTCAGTTTGGGAACTTCACGCTTAGTAACACATAGAGCTGTATCCTCGCCAAAATGCAATAGTGAAAAGTGACCCCCTCTCTAACAGTGTCGCGTTTCAAACGTTATTTAAATGACACCGGTATTGCGGTATTTTAAAAATTCATATCGTAAGAAAAATAAACACCGGTATTCGGTATGAACCGGTATACCGCACAGCACTACCAAGCGGTACCCAGAACACACTGCGCCCAGATCATCCAGAGAGTATTTTCAGCTTAAATAATTTATTTAAAATTACGACAGTCTGTTTTGTGCTCTACACAGTCCTGTACATATATATTTGCAACCATGTTCTTAATTGAAACGTTTTTAAAAATTGCTATTTTTCCACGCTAACGTTACATTGCTGATTTACACAACAGTCCCGCGTTTCTCTGAATAGAGAAAACATCACTAAAAACCCTCGACACACACACTTTTAGACGGAGTTTGTGATCAACACTTGTCTCCTCTGGTGACGTAGCAGCAGCTAGCGGCGATGTATGATGATGTAACTGTAACCAAGTGGTGTCTCAATTCGTAGGGGGATGTTTTCACCCCTAGCGCTTACCACTCGGGTTCGAGGGACAAGGGGAAGGGGTAAGACAGAGAAATGGGATTCACCCTTGATCTCCTCCTGTAGTAGATGTCACGTCACGTTAATTAAACTGCATGATGGGAGGGAGGAAGAAGGTAATCCTCGTTACGTAAGAGCATTAGTCCACACGAGATGGCCACAGCTGTGAGGTTAACGTATGGAGGGCGTTTTAGCCGAGCGGATAGTTAGTGCTATTCTAATGCAGTGCTTTTGCTTCAGTACTGAGATTTGCTTATCATGCTAAAGTTGATTAATTGTTTCCTACAATCAAATGTTGAAATGTTACCATAAAATGCATAGGGGAAATTTCAATTGGGTTACAATGGTTTGATGCTCTTCGTACCCAATAATTCAAAGAACAAAAACAAAATATAGTAAGCCGTGCTCATCAATATGTGTTACATTGAGCGGACCTGACCTGACTTACATTTCACTACGGATTATATTCTGTATAATTGAGTATGTGATGAATAAAAAACATTGAACCTTGAAGCTATTCTTATTGCAAATCAACCTGAGTTTAACATAGTCTGGGATTGTTTTTTCTTCTTTCTTCTTCATTGGTTGGTGGTTGAGGAGATTCCCCCCCTTCTATGAAAAGCGCTACATAAATGTAACAAATTATTTTTATTTATTAAAATTTCTGTTCACAATTTTGGGGTTGTATGATTTTTAAAATGTGTTTAAAAAAATCTTCTGCTCACTGAGGACTGCTTTCATTTGATCAAAAATGCAGTAAAACAGTAAAAATATTTTTACAATTTTAAATAACTGTTTTCTATGTAATTATACGTTAAATGTAATTTATTTCTGTGATCAAAGCTGTATTTTCAGCATCATTACTCCAGTCTTTAGTGTCACATGATCTTCAGAATCAGTGTAATATGCTGATTATTATCAATGTTGAAAAACAGTTGTGCTGAGGAGTGTATTTGGAATATAAATCTTGTGTAACATTATTAAATGTGTTACTCTATCAGAAACAGTCAAACACCAAGACGCTGTCCAGACTGCTGATAGGGCAAGAATTTCTCCTCTGATAGGAAAAACGTACCCTGGACTGTTTTACGTCAGCACTGGTTCTGCGGTAAATCTCGACCTCCTCTCATTGTAGTCAGTGATGATAAAAACTCCCACAATGGCAGACCTGTCGCGTACAGGCGTCTCTAAAGAAACCAGAGCCGGTCTCTGTGTCTCATCGTCATGGGAACCACGGGGCGGTCAGATGAGAGCGCGTCTGCCCACGAGTCACGTGACCTCTGAGATTTGAGACTGGAATGTTTAGCCGTGTTTGGTTGCTCTCTAAGCTTTGAGAAATGTGACCCGGAGCCACAAAACTAGTCATAAGGGTCCATTTAGATTTAAACATCATCCGAAAGAGGAATAAATAAGCTTTCCATTGATGTATGATTTGTTATGATTGGACAATATTTGAAAATCTGGAATCTGAGGAAGAAAAAAATATACATTTTGAGAAAATCATCTTTAAATTTGTCCAAATTAAGTTCTTAGCAATGCATATTAATAATCAAAAAATATATTTAAGGTAGGAAATGTACAAAATATCTTCACGGAACATGATTTTTACTTAATATCATAATTATTTGTGGCATACATTTTTGGTAATAATTTTGACCCATAACAATGTATTTTTGGCTATTTCTACAAAATACCCCGGCGACTCAAGACTCACATATCTTCTGAGTCAAGTGCAATCATAAAGAAATAGTTGATCCATAATGAAAGTTGTCATTGTTTACTCACTCTTTCTGCTACTCCAGGTCAGACAATAGCTTTCTTTAAGAAACATACTGAAATATACGTTTCTCCATTAAATCAATCAAACCTGATTCTGTCTTCTGCAAATACAAACTGCTGCTCATTGATTTTATTTCAGTTACCAAAATCATTTTGTATTAGTTTTAGTTGACAACAACAGCACTGCAAAGCATGGTATGTACGCACTGGTACCGTTCTGTAGTTACAAACAATAAAATGTCCCTTCAGTCAAATGCACTTGTGACGGCTAAATGTAAATGTGTTGATTTCAGGCATGACGTGAAGCCCAGGTAATGAAGACAGAAGGACACAAGATGATCGAAACAATGGGTTAAGTTCATGCGCTTCTGTGGAAATATGGCCTCTGGTTCTGATTGGTCCGCACAGGATTGTGGGTAATTGGTTGTGAACTGGAGGGCAGTTGTGTTTTTCTCTAGAACGAGACACACGGACAGAATTAATCATTTTAAATAATAATAATAATTGTTTGGAGTGAA
>QVTF01006776.1:0-17500 GCA_003573665.1 Oxygymnocypris stewartii
GTCTCTCTCTCTGTGTCTCTCTCTTTCTCTGTGTGTGTGTGTGTGTGTCTCTCTCTCTCTGTGTGTGTGTGTGTGTGTCTCTCTCTCTCTCTGTGTGAGTGTGTGTGTTCTCTCTCTCTGTGTGTGTGTGTGTGTGTGGTTGTGTGTGTCCCTCTCTCTGTGTGTGTACCTCAGACTCAAAGTCCATGTTGAGAATGCGGTCAGCTTCGTCCATCACCAGATACTTGAGCGCTCGCAGGTTGAATCCTTTGGTGTTCTCCAGGTGATCGACCAAACGTCCCGGAGTCGCTGAGAGTCACAGAGAACGAATCTGATTTAAATCACAGCACTACGACATTCAGTAAGGACTCGACTCTCCACTGAAGACTGAAGACGAGAAGAGAACAGAAGCTCTTACCGATCACCACGTGAGGCTTCTTAGCCAGAACCAGAGCCTGAGACATCATATCGATCCCTCCCACGACCACCGCTGGAATACACACACACACACACACACACACACACGTAACATTAGATGGCAGTGTGTGACAGGCAGCGAGAGCAGTGTTACAACAGCGTGTTATCAGCGGTCAATCTGTGTGTGTATGTGTGTGAGTTATAGTGTGTGTGTGTGAGTGAGTTATAGTGTGTGTGTGTGTGTGTGTGTGTGAGTGAGTGAGTGAGTTATAGTGTGTGTGTGTCTGAGTGAGTGAGTGAGTGAGTGAGTGAGTGATATAGTGTGTGTGTGTGTGTGTGTGTGTGATATAGTGTGTGAGTGAGTGATAGTGTGTGTGTGTGTGTGTGTGAGTGAGTGTTATAGTGTGTGTGTTATAGTGTGTGTGTGTGTGTGTGTGTGTGTGCGTGTAGGTGTGAGTGAGTGAGTTAGTGTGTGTGTGTGTGTGTGGTGGGTGGTAGTGAGTGAGTGCGTGAGTGAGTGAGTGAGTGAGTGAGTTCTGTGTGGTGTGTGTGTGTGTGTGGTGTGTGGGTGTGTGTGTGTGTGTCTGAGTGAGTGAGTGAGTGATATAGTGTGTGTGTGAGTGAGTTATAGTGTGTGTGAGTGAGTGAGTGAGTGAGTTATGTGTGTGTGTGTGTGTGTGTGTCTGAGTGAGTGAGTGTGTTGAGTGAGTGAGTTTAGTGTGTGTGTGTGTGTGTGTGTGAGTGAGTGAGTGAGTTATAGTGTGTGTGTGTGTCTGAGTGAGTGAGTGGTGAGTGAGTGAGTGATATAGTGTGTGTGTGTGTGGGTGTGATTAGTGTGTGAGTGAGTGATAGTGTGTGTGTGTGTGTGTGTGGTGTTATAGTGTGTGTGTTTAGTGTGTGTGTGGTGTGTGTGGTTGTGTGGTGTGCGTGTGGTGTGCGTGCGTGCGTTATAGTGTGTGTGTGTGTGTGTGCGTTCTCGTGTGTGTGTGTGTGCGTGCGTGAGTGAGTGCGTGAGTGCGTGAGTGCGTGCGTGAGTATCGTGTGTGTGTGTGTGTGTGTGTCTGCGTGAGTGAGTGCGTGATCTCGTGGTGTGTGTGCGTGCGTTCTAGTGTGTGTGCGTGCGTGCGTGCGTGCGTGCGTGCGTGCGTTCTCGTGTGTGTGTGTGTGTGTGTCTGCGTGCGTGCGTGTGTGAGTGCGTGATGGTTATAGTGTGTGTGTGTGTGCGTGCGTGAGTGCGTTCTAGTGTGTGTGTGTGTGTGTCTGCGTGAGTGAGTGTGTGAGTGAGTGAGTAGTGCGTTTCGTGTGTGTGCTCTCACCGGTCTTGACTCCGATGCTGGGTCCGAGCGCGTCGAACTGCTCTGCGATCTGGAAGGCCAGCTCTCTGGTGGGAGTCAGGACTAGAGAGTGCAGCCGCTGCGCAGATGCCAGAAGACACTGCAGGATAGGAAGAGCAAACGCTCCCGTCTTCCCCGAACCCGTCTCCGCCAGACCGATCACGTCACGCCCTGAGACACACACGCACACAACATTAACACAACACACACACCTCCACCTGTTTTTGGCGAAAAAATTTACTAGCCAATGTCGATTCAATTACAAAGGTGTCTGTAGAGCAGTGCTTCCCAAACTGTTTTGTCCTGCTTTACAAATAATAATAATTTACTTAACACTGAAAATTTGTATACATCCTATCAGACTATGATACCCCCCACCCCCCACCCGTTCCTGGAATTCAGGTCATGTATTTTTTTTCTGTTACAAATAAATGCAGCCTTGCTGAGCAGAAGAGACTTCTTTTAAAACAAAAAAAATATTACAGAAGTTTGGGAAGATGTTTATCACATTGTCACTATGGCTTTAAATAAATGAGCAAAAATGATGAAGTAACAGTGTTTTAGCGCAGAATTTTCCTCGCGCTTTGAACCCTGGCGCCCGCGAAGCTCATGCAGGCGCTGTGTTTGAATACTGCCCTTCGTGCGTGTTTAGAAAACATAACATGTCTGTAGTTTATTACTAATCGTTTGAAGACATTTCACGATTTCAATCATCAAAGTAACCAGCAACATCCCCCCCCCTTCCTCTTCTCATCGGAGACATCAGAAGCAGCGCTGAGCAGTCTCTCGCGGTCGGTGTTTCGTGCTTGTAATGATGTCTGTGTCTCTCTCTCTATCTCTCTGACCGTTTAAATGCTTCCACGCTGCAGACGTGTTTGCTGCATTAGTGCACGCCTCTATTTGATCGCGTTACGTCATTCATTGTTCGGTACAAATTATTCTGTCTTTTCGCTTATTGGCCGAACACCGAAAGAGTTTTTTTTCCTATTTCAGCGGAACATTCGGTGCATCCCTACTTCTGTTACACACTTTGATACAATAGAATTGTAAAATAGTATGCAGAAAGTGTAGTGTTATGGATTTAAATATATTTGTAAAGAATGTTACATCATCTTACTTTCACCAGCATATAAAATATTACATTTTATGGTAGTTTCTCATAGTTCGCATTAAATGCTTACAAACTGGTAAATAAATGTTGATAATTTTTGTGCAAAGACAATCTGCTTTATAAATATATTGAATATACAAAAATATATATATGTAAATATATCTTCATACCCTTAATCTATATATGTTTTAACAAAGAGGCTGGGGGGGGGGGGTCGTGGAGTTTTTTGCTATGTTTTTGGGGGGCCTTACCCCTCTGAAGTAGAGCCCTGCGAGCTCGTCGGAACCCGATGGGGCCCGACACGCTGAGTCCATTCGGGCCGGGTTCGGGACGTTTTTTTGTTTTTTACAAATCGGGCTCAGGTCGGGCTCTGGCTTATTTAGCTTCTCTCCTTGTATTGGTGCCAAAATACGCGCAGACTGTTAACATGTTATTTCCTCCCTTCTCTGTTCCTCCGCTTGGAATACGGTTCTTCTGGCTAAAAGTGTGGTTAGCGCTTGCGCTGGTTCAAAGGCGAGCGCGCGCTGTGAGAGGGGAGGGGTTGTGAAGGAACAGGAAGAACTTTTGGAGTGGATGCAATAAAGTGTGCTACTGCTAACTGAATAAACGTCGTGTTTTATTCTATTTAACACAGACCAACACATGTACTGTATGAAATATTGTTTGCCTATGCATTAGCATACAGGTGACCATGCAGAGCTTCAGGGAGAAGTTGTGGGGGGGGGGGGGGGTTGGTGGGGGGAGTTACTAAAAAGAGTTTTGTCTGTATTGATATTTGTGGGCATGATTGTCGGGTGGTGGTAGTTATGTTTGAGGCCTATAATAAAAGTGTACCTCTTAGTAGCGTGTGTGTGTGTGTGTGTGTGTGCGTTTGTGTGTGTGTGTGTGTGTGTGTGTCTATAGCAGAGACTGCACGCGTCAGAGAGCTTAAAGTGATTTTGCTGTTGGTCTTGGGTTGACATGAATGTGTTCGGAAGAAATTTTATATTAACATTAATAACTAGTGTTTTCTTAGTCGGTGGTCGCAAGGATGAAGTTGCTTGCCATCTCCTCATTAGACCCGCCTTTAATAAATGCATCTACGGATTATGAATTATAATTGAAGAGTTTTGTTTTCTATATGTTTTATTTCGTTAAGTACTAATTTAAAGCTTTCTATAGATATGTTTATCATGTCTAAATTGATCAAACAGGCTATGATCAGCTGGCCGCTGGTCGTTAGCTACTTTAAAAAACAAAAACGTACATTTAACGAATAAAAAAAATGCTCCAAATGTTTTTCTAAATCACCTTAGTAAAATAACGAAACGAAATACAATCACTTTGCCATTTCATACAAAACTGAAGTATTCTAATTGCTGAAACAGTATAGTATAAGCTGTTACGGGCTCGGGCTGGTGACTCTGATTAGCTGTCGGGCACGGGCCGGGGCCTATATTTCAGGCCCGTGCAGGGCTCTACTCTGAAGTTTGGGAAGCTCTGCAGTAGAGGATTGGTGTGTGTGAGAGTGTGTATGTGTGAGTGGAGCTGCTCACCCTCCAGAGCAACAGAATGGCTTCTATCTGGATCTTGGTCGGTTTCTTCCATCCCAGCAGATCACAGGCTTCACAGAGAACTTCAGTGACACCCTAAAAAACACACACAGAGAGAGAGAGAGTTACACATTATTATGCAGTGGAAAGTTTATTTACACCGGCAGGTGTGTGTGAGAGAGTGCGTGTGTGTGTGTAATGTAAGAGAGAAAGAGCGTGCGTGAGTTTGAGTGAGAGTGTGTGTGAGAGAGAGTGCGTGTGTGTGTGTATGTAAGAGAGAGAGTGTGTGTGTGTGTGTGTGAGAGAGAGAGTGCGTGTGTGTGTGTGTGTGTGTGTGTGTATGTGAGAGAGAAAGTGCGTGCGTGAGTTTGAGTGAGTGTGTGTGAGAGAGAGAGTGCGTGCGTGTGAGAGAGAGTGCGTGTGTGTGTATGTGAGAGAGAGAGTGCGTGTGGTGTGTGTGTGTCTGTGTTTGACCGGCAGGCGGCGCTCGCGGGAACGCAAGAGCAGCGCGTTTATTAGCGGTATAACCACATGTATATATATATATATATCGATGGGTATAACACCTAACTCTAACGTTAAAGCCTCGTTGATTCAGAGTCATCTCGCCATCGGAGCAATAATAACGGGTTCTGACAGCTGTGAGTGATTCGGTTTAATGAATCGATTCTCTGAGGAGTGAACTGAATCACGCGTGTTTCTCACCAGATCTCTGAAGCTCTTGTGTGTCTCTTCTGTGTTTGTGTCGGCTTGTTTCTCGTTGTCTGTCGTGTTGTTGTCGTCTTCAGTCGTCTTCGTGTTATTCTCCTCTTCTGTCGTCTGTGTGTTATTCTCCTCTTCGGCTGTATTTGTGTTTTTCTCCTCTACGTCTACAGATGATTCTCTCTGATCCGCCATGATTGCGACGCGTTGCCCACGTGCTGCTGAAGCACCGCCCACAGCCGGAAGTGACGTGAGCACGCACAAACAGCACACGGTGGATTTGAACTCATCAATATGACACAACCCCTAAATTATGAATGACACTGAACAATAAACTGCTAGCAGACAGCAGGGTAAAATATCTAATAGTGCTAAACGTATAAAAGTATTATTTTCAGGAACCGTTATGTGACTTGTGTTCATACTAAACACATACAGGCAAGTTTATTTATATAGCACAGTTCATACACAGTGGTAATTAAAAGTGCTTTCATAAAAGGACTTGAAATAGGCAAGAATATAATAATATAAAATGATTATACACAGTGCACGCTCATTCAGTAAATGCACAGCTAAACAGATGAGTTTGAGTCTGGATTTAATGAAAGCTGAAAGCGGTCTCCCCTTGTTTAGTGTGAATCCTTGATATTTCTAACTGACTCGATCCTAATGATCTGAGTGCTCTGTTAGGTGTATATTCAGTATATCTGCATGTGTTTAGGTCCTAGGCCATTGAGTGACTTATAAACGAGTAAAAGTACTTTAGATGTAGCTGTAAGTCAGTGTAAGGACCCGAGGACTGGTGTGAGATGCTCAGATGTTCTGGTTCTGGATGAGCTGCGGCGGTCTAACGCTCTTCTTGTGAGGAGACATTACAATAATCCACTCTGCTGGTGATAAAGCCATCAACACGTTTCTCCAAATCTTTACTGGAAACATAACATCTAATTCCTGCAATGTTTTTGAGATGATAGTATGCTGATTTAGTTACATGACTACTAAAACGAAGGTCAGTCTCCAGATTGTTGACTTGATGTTTAGTTGTTTGACACCTAGAGTCAAGGCATGCATTAACCTCGAGAAAACTCGAGAACAGAACTCAGTGGAGCATATACAGGCTAAACAAGAGCGGTGCAAGAATTGAGCCAGGAAGCAAGAGAGAGCAAGTTGTCGTGGATCACAGCGCACTGGAGAGCCGGCCAATCAGAGCACGCCTCGCTGCCCAGAACGATGAGCTTTGTAAACATCGACGGGTTTCAGAAAGACGGAGCAACAATAATGTACAGTATGTGGAAAATAGTGTTTTTTAAACCTTAAACCACATAAACACAATGCTTTACACCAAAAACATATAATGTGACCCTGGAGCACAGAAGCAGGCATAAGCAGCACGGGTATATTTGTAGCAATAGACAACAATACATTGCATGGATCAAAATTACACATTTTTCTTTTAGGAAAAAAATCATTAAATATTAAGACCATGTTCCATAAAGATATTTAGTAAATTTACTACCGTAAATATATCAAAACTACATTTTTGATTAGTAATATGCATTGCTAAGAACTTAATTTGAACAACTTTAAAGGTGATTGTATCAACATTCAGATTTTTTTGCACCCTCAGATTCCAGATTTACAAATATTGTCCAAACCATACATCAATGGAAATATCATATATTCAGCTCTCGGTTGATGCTTACATCTCAATCTCATTAAATTGACCCTCATGACTGGTTTTGTGCTCCAGGGTCACTAATAGCGTTATTTTGGTTGTGTATAAGGAAAGCATCTCACATGTGATGTGTGTTTGTAATGATCTGTGAAGCGTTTGCTGTAAAGACAGACTGAGAGCAGCAGTGTTTGCCGTCTGGCGTTTATTCTCATCTGAAGATAAAACACAATGACCAAGTGTTCAGAAGCTCACAGCAGCCCCTGCATCTCACGCATGAAGGCCTCGTACATCTGGTCCTTGGTCTTGAGGCCGGGCGGCGCGGCTCCGGGCGCTGGCTGGGTTTGACCGCGGCCGCTGGTTTGGGCGGCTCCTCGTCCCTGCGGCCCGGGGCCCGGTCCCTGCGCACGCGGAGCGCCGTGGGCACGAAGCGTGTCACCTCTGTCTTGGGGTTGATGATCTGTGGCTTGGCTGAGATGGGTGGCTCCGCCCGGAGGGGCCGAGGACGCCCCGGGGCCCGAGACCGTGGCCCGCTTCTCAATGGTGGCCGTGGTGCCGGGGGGCGGCGGCATCTGGTGGGCGGGGGCCTCGGGCGGAGTCACTGGAGGAGGGCGTCGCCGCGGGAGACTTCTGCCGGATGCTGGGCGGAGCGCTGAGCACGTTGGGAATTGAGCGGAGGCGGGAACATAGAGAGGGGCGGAGCCATGCGGGGCGGAGGGGGCGGGGGCATTCCTGCAAATCAACACAAACCCATCGTTACAACAAAAAATAAACAGTTACGGTGAAAACTAGCTTTGTATCATTGACTGAAACTAGGGGGCAAGTCTAGTCACCATTATTTATATAGCAGCTTTTATAATGCAGACGGTGTCAAAGCAGCTTCACACTATTAACCCTTACCTGTCACCTGCTGCTTTATAATAGACATGAAAGTGCATGATCCAAACATCAATGGTTCATGAACACTTTGGCATTCAGACGTTGGTCTTCTTTAAAGAAAATGATATTTAGCGTAACAGGCTTAACTAGAGATGGGACGTTGGAAGCCGCAGACGGGTTTGAAACACTGTGTGACCGGTTAGAGTCTGAATCACCGGACCCGAGTCTTTAGCACAGCTTCATTCACTATAGGAGACGCTACGGTGCCCCGTGAGGCCCGTGATCCTCGACACAGCCGAGTACTGAACCTCAGAGCTGAACACTGGATGTCTCCACAGGGTCTGCTTTCAAGCTGTTCTGGGACAGTCTGCTCATCATATAACATTGAAGCCTCATATCTCATTTCAAAAGTAGTCATTTACTAATTCCAAAATTTAATTTAAAGCATTTTAGTCACAAATGTTGACATTTCTCAGTCAATAATACTTCGATCACTAATAACCACCACAGACTCAGACCTCTCCAACAATATGTGTTTTTCTGATTTCTGATCGTTCTTGAAGCTTTAGCCCGTCTGGTGATTAAATCAGCGGTTATAGAGCTGAACGCATCCGGTGTGTGTGTGTGTGAGAGAGAGAGAGAGAGAGAGAGAGAGAGAGAGAGAGTGTGTGTGTGTGTGTGTGTGTGTGTGTGTGTGTGTGTGTGTGATACGTGCGAGTTCTCCGAGATGCAGCGGTGTGTGACTAACAGATTTAATTATTAACATTAGATGATCATCAAGTGCTCCAGAACAGAAGCAGCTAAAGTGTGACAAACAATATCCTCACGTATCTAATTCAATGATATGGCTTTCGTGGAGAAATCTAAACATGCCCATCTAGGTAGGGTGTTAATTTCAACATCTACTAACACACACACACACACTCTCTCTCACACACACACACACACACGCTCACACACACACACGCGCGCTCACACACACGCTCGCTCACACACACGCTCACACACACACTCGTTCACGCTCACACACACACATACACTCGCTCACACACGCGCGCTCTCACACAGGCGCACGCTCTCACACACACACACACACACACACACACACACGCTCTCACACGCACACACACACACACACACACGCTCTCACACGCACACACACACACGCTCTCACACGCACACGCACGCTCTCACACGCACGCTCTCACACGCGCTCACACACACGCTCTCACACGCACGCTCTCACACACGCTCTCACACACACACACACACGCTCTCACACACACACACACGCTCTCACACACACACACACGCTCTCACACACACACACACGCTCTCACACACGCTCTCTCACACACGCTCTCACACACGCTCTCTCACACACGCTCTCTCACACACGCTCTCACACACACACGCTCTCACACACACACGCTCTCACACACACACGCTCTCACACACACACGCTCTCTCACACACACACACACGCTCTCACACACACACACACGCACACACGCTCTCACACACACACACACACACACGCTCTCACACACACACACACACACACTCTCACACACACACACACACGCTCTCACACACACACACACACACGCTCTCCACACACACACACGCTCTCACACACACACACACGCTCTCACACACACACACACGCTCTCACACACACACACGCTCTCACACACACCACACGCTCTCACACACACACACACGCTCTCACACACACGCTCTCACACACACGCTCTCACACACACACGCTCTCACACACACACACACGCTCTCACACACACACACACACACACGCTCTCACACACACACACACACGCTCTCACAACACACACACACGCTCTCACACACACACACACACACACTCTCACACACACACCACGCTCTCACACACACACACACGCTCTCACACACACACACACACACACACACACACACGCTCTCACACACACACATACCTGGAGGGGCCGGAGGTGGCAGGCGTGGCGGGGGTCCTCTGGGGGGAGGTCCGGGGGGCAGACCCGGCGGGGGTCCGGGTGGGGGTCCAGGCGGGCGTCCTGGCGGGGGCCCCGGAGGCAGCATGCGAGGTATGGGGCCCCTGAGGGCCGCGGGGAGTCCAGGGGGCCTCAGGAACGGAGGAGCACCTGTGTGTGACAAAACCCAGCATCAGCAAACATCTCACCACAATCCACTCGACACTACAACAGACACGTCACATGACTCCTCAGATGGTCAAACACGTCACAGGACTGCTGCTCTTCAGCATCTTCTGTATGATAACGATGATGAATGAGTGACGCACCGGGAGGCGGTCCTGGGGGTGGGCCTGACGGCGGTCCCGGCGGCCTCATTGGAGGAGCAGGAGGCGGTCCTAAAGGAGGAGGCCCTGTGATTGGTGGAGCCTGCATGTGTGGAGGAGGCTGCTGCGCTGCCATTGGTGCCGACGGAACAGGAAGTCTGGGATTGACCAATGACTGAGCGGCTTCAGTGGAGACCTGATCCTCAGCATCCGACTCCTCAGAGTCTGTGTAGTCCTCTTCATCCTCGTCATCCTCCTCATCCTCCGGGATAGACTGACCTGCACACACACACACATTAAACACCTAAAGCTGCTTTGACACAATCTGTATTGTTGACTTGGTCTGGTATCACACACCTGCCATCCGGAGCATCATGGCCTGCAGTGGTGTGATGCTCTTGGTCTTCATCACCCTCCTCATCCTCTTATCTTTAGGCGGCGGCATGTCAGCGAATCGCACGCTGCGACCTAAGTGAAGAAATCAACACGTCACAGTGTCCTCCCTGATCTCCAGTCTGCTGAAAGTGCTCACATGTCTGCTGATGGCTCACCTGTGTGTTTATCTCCTCGCTCTCGCTCCTCGTCTCTGTCGTCATGGTGATCAGCATCCGCGTCGTCTCTCTCTGCGCCGCTGTCGTCCTGCGAGTCGCTGTCGTCGTCTGCGTCGCTCTCTCTGTCGCTGTCTCTCGCTCCGGTGTCCATCATCTCCGAGTCTGAGCCGCCGGCCTCTGACAGAAACACACACAGCATGCTGCTTTTGAAACAAACCGGAGTAGATTATGTTTTGATAAGCAAAGTACGCTTGTAGTGTAAGTCAGACGCACTTAATTGTGTGCCAGCAGGAGGCGCTGTAAAGCGTGAGCACTAGAGAAAGCAGAGCTCTGCTCACAAGCGCTTAACCAGGCAAATAACATGCAGCATGAAATACCATCGGACGATCTCTAAAGACACCCGCGCCTTGTTTTGGTCTTTAAACGTGCATTACGTGCTCATGTTTATTCAACGAGGCCTTTTGGAAGATCGTCCAGTTTGGATATCGTGACGGGTCGCCACAACTAAATAAATTAGCGTACCTGTGCGGCGGATGCTAGCGTACAGCTGCAGGACCTGTGGTGGCGGTGGCCCCGGCGGGGGTCCCGGGGGTTTGCGTCCCGGCGGCAGGCGAGGAACTCCAGCTAGAGCGGCCGCTGACAGCGCTGAGCTCTTCCTGAAACACACGAGTGAACACACACTGTCTCTCCTGCGCTACACTATCTGATCAAACACAGACACACTGAACATGTCACGCACAAGGTAATGAATTTATCAGTTCACATAAACCACGCGTGTGTGTGTGTGTGTGTGTGTGTGTGCGTGTCTGTGAGTGTGTGAGCGTGTGTGTGAGAGAGAGAGTGTGTGTTATGCATGTATGTGTGCGTGCGTGAGAGAGTGTGTGTGTGAGTGAGATAGAGTGTCTTATGCATGTATGTGTGTGTGTGCGTGTGTGAGAGTGTATATATGTGTGTGTGTGTGTGTGTGTATGTGTGTGTGTGTGTTCTGACCCGAGCGTGGAGCTCTTCTTCAGGATGGACGGCGGCTGAGCTCCAGGGAGGGGGATGTCCTGGATCAGGATGCTGGATGGAGCGTGAGGCATGTCTGGAAGAGGAATACTGTCCACCTCCACAGACTCCGCGTTCTGACGGACACACACACACACACACACACATTAGAGCTGAACTCATGCAGATTATGCGAGCGGCGGCGTCACACACACCTTGACGGAGTCGAAGTAGAGCGACAGCTGTCCTCTCTTGGTCTCGTAATCCAGCTCCACCTTGCGCAGCTCTTTGTACGTCTCTGGATTCTCTCGCTCGTACAGACGGACGATCCGCTCAAACGTCTCACGCAGCTTCTTACGCTTGTCTCGCAGAACCTTCTCATTCAGCAGCGACTGCTGCACCGGATTGAACTCTGAGACCAGCACACACACACACACACGATCAGGAAACACACATAACACACACACACACACACGATCAGGACACACACTCACACACACACACATACAATCAGGAGACACACTCACACACACACACACGATCAGGACACACACTCTCTCACACACACACGATCAGGACACACACTCTCACACACACACACGATCAGGACACACACTCTCACACACACACGATCAGGACACACGATCAGGACACACACTCTCTCACACACACGATCAGGACACACACTCTCACGATCAGGACACACACGATCAGGACACACACTCTCACACACACACACGATCAGGACACACACACACAACCAGGACACACACTCACACACACACGATCAGGACACACACACACGATCAGGACACACACACGATCAGGACACACACACAAGATCAGGACACACACACAAGATCAGGACACACACACAAGATCAGGAGACACACACAAGATCAGGAGACACACACAAGATCAGGAGACACACACAAGATCAGGAGACACACACAAGATCAGGAGACACACACACACAATCAGGACACACACACAAGATCAGGAGACACACACACACAAGATCAGGACACACACACAAGATCAGGACACACACACAAGATCAGGAGACACACACACACACACACACACGATCAGGACACACACACACGATACGGACACACACTCACACACACACATAATCAGGACACACACACACACGATCAGGACGGACACACACACACACACTCACCCATCTCGTCGAGTTTCTCCATGTCTCTGATGATCTGACGTGGGTCCTTCATTTTCAGCACAGCTGCTCGAACCATCATCCTCTGCTTCTTGTTCTACACACACACACGCATGATCAGTGCAGCAGGTGACTCAAGCACTCTTTGCTAATATTACACTGGTCTCTGCTGACAAACACATTCATTACTACAGAAAACCCTCCGTTATTCTCCACACACTGATATTAAACACACACATGTCTGTAACCGTGATGCTCATGATCACCAACGGTAGCTAAATCACACACACTCTCCGTGTAACAGCACACAGACTGAGAAGTGTCCTGAGCTCAGGAAGAGGTCGCCTGGACCTTCACATGTCAGGAGTGTTTATATTCAAAAGGTTGTGTACGTACCTTCTTCAGCTCTCTCTTGCGCGCCTCCTTCCCTGCACACACACACACACACACACACACACACACACACACACGGGTCAGTCTACACAGCAGCGGTCACATAGGTTTACTGGAGATCTGAGGAGTGTGTACTCACTGGCCTGATCGGTGGGATTCATGAACTTCCCACTCTTGGTGGAGGAGGTGGAGCGCCGGCCCATGACTGCAGACGGTCTGCTTCACCTGAACCACTCACACAGAGAGAGACACACAGTTTAACACACACAGTTAAACATCAGTCAATATCTCAGGAAGAATAAACAATCTAAAAAATGGTGTCATGAGAGAGACGGGCGCATATAAAACTGTCCATGTGTGTGTTTCTCTCTGTGAGTGTGTGTGAGAGAGAGTGTGTGTGTGTGTGAGTACTGTGCGTACGTTTGTGTCTGTCTATCCCTGTGTGTTTGTGTGAGAGAGAGAGAGAGTGTGTGTGAGGGAGAGTGTGTGTGCTCTCTCTCTCTATGTGTGTGTGTGTGCGTGAGAGAGAGAGTGTGTGTGTACTGTGCGTACGTATGTGTCTGTCTGTCCCTGTGTGTTTGTGTGAGTGTGTCTGTGTGTGAGAGAGCGAGTGCGTGTGTGTGTGAGAGCGTGTGTGTGTGTGCGTGTGAGAGAGCGAGTGAGTGTGTGTGTGTGTGAGAGAGTGTGTGTAATGTGCGTACATATATGTCTGTCCCTGTGTGTGTGTGTGTGTGTGTGTGTGTGATGCTCTGCTGTTTTGTTTCCCGCTTCATAAACACACAGATGATCGCGTTATGAACACACGCGCAGATATTATATGAATATATGAATGCAGCGGGAGAAGATTCGGTTCCAGGATTAGAGTAAAAGCCAAACTCACCTCAGTCTCTTAAAAAGAAATCTAATATTTACGTTTATCTCTCCTCAATAAACGCGTCCAAAAGCGCTATCCATCTTTCCTGCAATGAGCGGAAACACGCCACGGCTCCTCAACATACGTCACTTCCGTTTCTGGACTTTTATTCTATAACCCGACAGCAGCGCGCAGTTACAAGAACGATGTGTAGAGAAAACGTGTCAGTTTATCATCTAAAGTGAATGTTGCGATCTTATTTCTGTTTATGGTTTCTGATAGTGACGGGAGAAATGAATCTTTTCGAAGCTTCGAATCAATTGAACCGATTGCTTCTCAAATGATTCAGTACACGCTGGCGACACCTGCTGGTCAGAAGTGTGTAAATACAACAAAACCAAGGATAAAACAAGCATAAAAACTGCTTTTACAAACCCATTGCAAACACTTTCTCGACAGTATAATATATTAAATGCAATTAAAATAATAAAATACCATTAAATATTAAGTGTCTGTAAACTTAATTTTTAAAATAGTTATTATTGATTTGAATTATTGTTTGTTTTATGAAGAGCTTGTACATAGAGCCCAGTGAGAGACTATTAATTACTACTTGTCCTTTTAATTACACAAATTACTGATTAAAATGAGATGAAACGGATCCGAGACACTGTTCTGATCTCAGTGAACTCGTTTGATTCATGTGTTTAGATACTCAGAGATCACGACTCACGGGTTTACAGACTCAGAGATCACGATTCACGTGTTTACAGGCTCAGAGATCACGATTCACGTGTTTACAGGCTCAGAGATCACGATTCACGGGTTTACAGGCTCAGAGATCACGATTCACGTGTTTACAGGCTCAGAGATCACGATTCACGGGTTTACAGGCTCAGAGATCACGATTCACGGGTTTACAGACTCAGAGATCACGATTCACGGGTTTACAGACTCAGAGATCACGATTCACGGGTTTACAGGCTCAGAGATCACGATTCACGGGTTTACAGGCTCAGAGATCACGATTCACGTGTTTACAGACTCAGAGATCACGATTCACGGGTTTACAGGCTCAGAGATCACGATTCACGGGTTTACAGACTCAGAGATCACGATTCACGGGTTTACAGACTCAGAGATCACGATTCACGGGTTTACAGACTCAGAGATCACGATTCACGGGTTTACAGACTCAGAGATCACGATTCACGGGTTTACAGACTCAGAGATCACGATTCACGGGTTTACAGGCTCAGAGATCACGATTCACGTGTTTACAGACTCAGAGATCACGATTCACGGGTTTACAGGCTCAGAGATCACGATTCACGTGTTTACAGACTCAGAGATCACGATTCACGGGTTTACAGACTCAGAGATCACGATTCACGTGTTTACAGACTCAGAGATCACGATTCACGTGTTTACAGACTCAGAGATCACGATTCACGGGTTTACAGGCTCAGAGATCACGATTCACGGGTTTACAGGCTCAGAGATCACGATTCACGGGTTTACAGACTCAGAGATCACGATTCACGGGTTTACAGGCTCAGAGATCACGATTCACGGGTTTACAGGCTCAGAGATCACGATTCACGGGTTTACAGGCTCAGAGATCACGATTCACGGGTTTACAGACTCAGAGATCACGATTCACGTGTTTACAGACTCAGAGATCACGATTCACGTGTTTACAGGCTCAGAGATCACGATTCACGGGTTTACAGACTCAGAGATCACGATTCACGTGTTTACAGACTCAGAGATCACGATTCACGGGTTTACAGGCTCAGAGATCACGATTCACGTGTTTACAGACTCAGAGATCACGATTCACGGGTTTACAGGCTCAGAGATCACGATTCACGTGTTTACAGACTCAGAGATCACGATTCACGGGTTTACAGGCTCAGAGATCACGATTCACGTGTTTACAGACTCAGAGATCACGATTCACGGGTTTACAGACTCAGAGATCACGACTCACGGGTTTACAGGCTCAGAGATCACGACTCACGGGTTTACAGGCTCAGAGATCACGACTCACGGGTTTACAGGCTCAGAGATCACGACTCACGGGTTTACAGGCTCAGAGATCACGATTCACGGGTTTACAGGCTCAGAGATCACGACTCACAGGTTTACAGGCTCAGAGATCACGATTCACGGGTTTACAGGCTCAGAGATCACGACTCACGGGTTTACAGGCTCAGAGATCACGATTCACGGGTTTACAGGCTCAGAGATCCTGATTCACGGGTTTACAGACTCAGAGATCACGATTCACGTGTTTACAGGCTCAGAGATCACGATTCACGGGTTTACAGGCTCAGAGATCACGATTCACGGGTTTACAGACTCAGAGATCACGATTCACGGGTTTACAGACTCAGAGATCACGATTCACGGGTTTACAGGCTCAGAGATCATGATTCACGTGTTTACAGACTCAGAGATCACGATTCACGGGTTTACAGGCTCAGAGATCACGATTCACGGGTTTACAGACTCAGAGATCATGATTCACGGGTTTACAGACTCAGAGATCAAGAAGATGATTCGATGATTTTGTCTTTTTGATGATTTGGACCTGGCACGGGACAGCGGAGGTGGATCTGTTCGCCACGAGCGTGAATGCACATTGCCCGCTGTTCTTCACCCCGTCTCACTGCTCGCTGAAGGGGCATGTTCAGACATCGCACTGGCCAGCAGCCAGGCTGTATGCGTTTCCTCAAATCAATATATTTCCACTGGTGTTATGCACGATCAGGAATGAGGGGGCTTCGGTAATACTCACTGCTCTGAACTGGCCGAACCAGCCTTGGTCCCTGGGCCTGACAGAGCTGCTGGTAGCACCGCCCTGCCCGATCCCCATTAGGAAGGATCTGCTATCTCAAGTGAGCGGTTTGGTGTGGCACCCGAACCCGGAGTTGTGGAGTCTTCATGTCTGGCTGCTTCGGGTATATCAGAGGAGCTGAGCGCCCTGCATTATCATGTGCTCGACATGCTTTCGGAGGTGCGGACATCTACGAGACATTTGTATGCTCTGAAATGGGGAGTGTTTGTGAAATGATGCCGTATGTCTAATATCGACCCGGCTACTTGCTCCATGGCGGATGTTCGACATTTTCTATGGTACATACTGGATAGTGGATCTTTACCATTAACACTGAAAGTCTGTGTGGCCGCTATTGCCTCGTAGCGTTCCCCGCTTACTGGTGGTGAGCGAGGAGATTAAAGTATTCACCGCGCCCGCCTGCAGTCCCGCCCTGGGCCCTTGGAGTGGTATTAAGAGCTCTTTCACAGCTATCACTCAAGCATTTAGCATCCGTTGATATGAAGGAGTTATCTCTCAAAAGTACACTTCTTCTTGCCCTAGCTTCAGCTAAGCGCATAAGGGATTTACACGCATTTTCTGTGGACAGCAACTGTATTTGCCTCAGACCCGGTGGCTGCAGCCTCACTCTCCGACCGAGACCGGGCTTCGTGCCTAATCACTATTTACCCCATTCAGAACACAGACTGTTAGCCATTTGCCCTGTTTTCTGACTCCTCGACGTCGCTCGATGGGGAAGCTCTGATTT
>QVTF01006776.1:22500-26994 GCA_003573665.1 Oxygymnocypris stewartii
ACTTGGGCTCTAGAATGACACTATTGACTTGTTAGAGCTGTTTTACAGCAGAAGGTGAATTTGATACTATTGTTAATCTGCTGTGAAACAATCCTATAGGAAGCACTTTAGAAATAAAGTTGACTTTCTGACTTGGCTTGTATGCATATTTACTGTATGTGTGTGTGTGTGTGTGTGTGTTTGTGTGTGTGTGTGTGTGTGTACTGTACTGTACACACATAGAATATAGTTATAATATATCTACAGTGATGTACAAAATGATTAGAACACTAGTATTATAAGCAGATAAAAATGGTTTTAAATCAGTTATTTATATCTTTGCTGTAGTGTGTCAGTAGGAAACATCAGTTTTGGCCATTAATTGTAATAATCTAGTGATATTTTTGTCTGATCTGATCATAATCAGTCTGTCTGGAATGACATGAAGAAACAGAACAAACTGAGATGGACTAAACAGGGCTCTAGACTAACTTTTTGCACTGGGTGCACTGGTGCGCCTAACTTTTTTTCTTAGGTGCACCAGCACAAAAGTTAGGTGCACCCAAATTTTTATATAGGCAATATTGACTAGTAAACGACTAACTAACAATCTGGTCAACATAAAGTTCTTTATTTGAAGCACAATTCTACAAGTAAGGCAACTTACTGAAAAAGTGTTGGTGCTTAAAGTGCTTCACTGAGCAGAGATTTAAACTTAAAACATCTCAAGATAAATAAAATCTAAATTAAGTGTTTTAAGGGCGTCAAACTGAACATCTCATGGCTCAATGTCTTATGGACTTTCCTCCACTGCAGTCACATGCCCCTCGAATGGCCAACTCCTGTAGTTTAGCTTTCTTGATCTTTGGCCTCGGCTAAACCAGCTGACCACACTCTCTCTAGCATCAACATCTTCCAGACTTGACCCTCTACACTGATTCATATCAGATCTTCCACTGTGTCTGAACGAAGGGATGCTCTAGTGCAGTGCTTCTCAAACCCCCCCTTAAACCCATAAAACAATCCTGCGCCCCATCCCACCACAGACTACCAAATAATTGCACTAAACATAATGAATGTATTTGTATGTGAATGTACAATGTATTTACAGTTTTATAACGAATTCTTACTATGCAAAAAGAAGTATACTTAGGCCTTTAGTGTTATGTTAGAAGCATTTTTATACTCATACCTTTTCTTGATTTAATATTGTGAATTTTTTTTAGCTTTATTTTCATTTAAATGTTTAGTTTTGAAATGTTGTATGCATTTGTCATGTTTATTTCATGTCTTTATCTTCTTAAATGTGTGTATATATTATGTATAGTTTTAACTTTTAATTTAGTTACTTCTTATTTGTAAGTCACTTTGGATAAAAGCGTCTGCTAAATGACAAAGTAAAGTAAAGAAAAAAATAACTGTTCTGTTCTGTCTAATTGTCTCTCTGTACTCATACTGTATTTTAATGCAGCCAAATTCTCAATAAAACTGTTTTACTTTATATATTTGACTGTTTATGTTGTCAGTCAACGGGATGAATATAAAATAGTGACTGAACACGTCCCTTTAAGAATACATAACCAGCTCTCCCTTCCAAGAAGCTAGTCTGCACAAAATATTCATTTATAACTGTATTGAGCCGTTGTCTGATGAAATCAAATAAGACACAATATAAGACAAGACAATTCCAGTGCTGTGATTTCTTCTATATTTGCATGTACGTTTAGAGAAGCAATAATATCTGTTTTAACTGAACGGGATCCTCTCAGACGCTCGCTGAACAGAGCAGATGCAGAGCTGCGCGCGCGGATCTCGCGCCGTTGCGGCGATCACAGAGACACTCTGAGAGACTCGATTTGTCACTAGTTGCTTTTTTTGGAAAACAAAAGTTGCTATGGGGGTCTACAAAGGCGCTAAATGTCGCTAAGTTGGCAACACTGCGCGCATCTCTACTAACCCTTTCTCTCTGTCTGACTGCAGCAGCACACGTGACGCATTTGTAAACACACACACATACAGGAATATCTGGACCACGGCCAATCAGAGGGGGGGGGGTCCGCCCTTCACTATCTCTGATTGGTTTAGACCTAATGGAGTGTCTTTTGTTGAGTTTCTGAGTCGCGGATACTTTTTTTTCTTTTCTCGAATGGCTGGACGCACCAGTGCGCCCTGGGATTTTTGTTAGTCGCACTGGAGAGAAATTAGGTCGCACGTGCGACCAAATTGGTCGCACTCTAGAGCCCTGCTAAATCCAGAAGAACTGTGTCCCAAGACGCTTCAAGAAAGCTACCTGCAAAGCTAGAGTGCTGTTAAAAGTTTTAAGCAATTGTGTAAAAGTGCTGTAAAATGAGGATGCTGTTGCACCTGTTGCAAGATGGAGAGACTTAAGACTCTTGATTATTGGGTTTCATTGACTATCTCTGTTACCAGCAGTTTAGTAGCAAACACCAGGCCAGTCTGTGCCCATTGGAGTGCCCCGGAGATGTCTGCTACAGAGTCTGCTACAGAACGTCAAGAGAATAGTGAGGCTTCCCGATCTCTGACTCGTAAACGAAGGTCGAGATGGAGGAGGACAGCAAAGTCTTCTCCTGTGGTCCCAAGTCTGGTGGGCCCAATTCTGGTGGTTACTGGAGGACGTGACTCCGGCAGTCATTAGTCCGGTGGTCCTGGAGGACCTGACTCAGAAGGTCTCGGAGGTCCCTATAGAGCTCCCCGATTTCTCTTCTGCTGCCATAATCAAGAAGTCAAGTCAAGTCAAAGTTTATTTCTATAGCACGTTTAAAAACAACAGAGTTGCACCAAAGTGCTGTACAACAAATACAATACAGCTAATTTTATGAATCCACTCCAGAGTCTGCTCAAATTTAAAAGTTCACCTTCGAAACCCACTCCAGTCTATGAATCTGCTCCAGAGTCCCTTCGAGTCTTTGAGTTCATTTCACATTTACATTTATTCATTTAGCAGAGCTCATTCCAGAGCTCATTCCAGTTCAGGAGTCTGCTCCTGAGCCCATTCGGGTCTATGAGTTCATTCCAGAGCTCAATCCAGTCCAGGAGTCTGCTCCTGAGCCCATTCGGGTCTATGAGTTAATTCGAGAGCTAATTCCAGTCCAGGAGTCTACTCCTGAGCCCACTCGGGTCTATGAGTTCATTCCAGAGCTCATTCCAGTCCAGGAGTCTGCTCCAGAGCCCACTCGAGTCTATGAGTTCATTCCAGAGCTCATTCCAGTCCAGAAGTCTGCTCCAGAGCCCACTCGAGTCTATAAGTTCACTCCAGAGCTCATTCCAGTCCAGGAGTCTACTCCTGAGCCCACTCGAGTCTATGAGTTCATTCCAGAGCTAATTCCAGTCCAGGAGCCTGCTCCTGAGCCCACTCGAGTCTATGAGTTCATTCCAGAGCTAATTCCAGTCCAGGAGCCTGCTCCAGAGCCCACTCGAGTCTATGAGTTCATTCCAGAGCTCATTCCAGTCCAGGAGTCTGCTCCAGAGCCCACTCGAGTCTATGAGTTCATTCCAGAGCTCATTCCAGTCCAGAAGTCTGCTCCTGAGCCCATTCGGGTCTATGAGTTAATTCGAGAGCTAATTCCAGTCCAGGAGTCTACTCCTGAGCCCACTCGGGTCTATGAGTTCATTCCAGAGCTCATTCCAGTCCAGGAGTCTGCTCCAGAGCCCACTCGAGTCTATGAGTTCCTTCCAGAGCTCATTCCAGTCCAGAAGTCTGCTCCAGAGCCCACTCGAGTCTATAAGTTCACTCCAGAGCTCATTCCAGTTCAGGAGTCTACTCCTGAGCCCACTCAGGTCTATGAGTTCATTCCAGAGCTAATTCCAGTCCAGGAGCCTGCTCCAGAGCCCACTCGAGTCTATGAGTTCATTCCAGAGCTCATTCCAGTTCAGGAGTCTGCTCCAGAGCCCACTCGAGTCTATGAGTTCATTCCAGAGCTAATTCCAGTCCAGGAGCCTGCTCCTGAGCCCACTCGAGTCTATGAGTTCATTCCAGAGCTCATTCCAGTCCAGGAGTCTACTCCTGAGCCCACTCGAGTCTATGAGTTCATTCCAGAGCTAATTCCAGTCCAGGAGCCTGCTCCTGAGCCCACTCGAGTCTATGAGTTCATTCCAGAGCTAATTCCAGTCCAGGAGCCTGCTCCAGAGCCCACTCGAGTCTATGAGTTCATTCCAGAGCTCATTCCAGTCCAGAAGTCTGCTCCAGAGCCCACTCAAATCTATGAGTTCATTCCAGAGCTCATTCCAGTCCAGGAGTCTGCTCCAGAGCCCACTCGAGGTCTGCTACCCGACCCGAACCCGCGGGTCCCGAAATACTGTCGGGTTTCGGGTCGGGTTTCGGGTTAATGTTTAATGGATAGCGTCGGGCTCGGGTCGGGTTCGGGTTTGTAGCTAAACCAAAACTATATGCAGAGGCTTCGCTGCTTTCATAGACGCACGCACACACATATCAGAGAGATCGCGCACAAACAGCACGGAAACTTTTATTAGTAAAATAGTTTCGACAGGCTACTG
>QVTF01006777.1:0-17500 GCA_003573665.1 Oxygymnocypris stewartii
CACGCGCTGTGCATTCTTCTGCATCGGCCACAGACTGAGAGAGAGAGAGAGAGAGAGAGAGAGAGAGAGAGAGAGAGAGAGAGGAGAGAGAGAGAGAGAGAGAGAGAGAGAGAGGGACACCGCGCAAACAGCCAGAGACGCGCGTCCTCCGTCAGAGCGAACGGGGAACTTTGATGATTTAAACGGTGAAACCGATGGAAAACGTGGAGATGATGTTCCAGTCCTTGATGATGGATTCGTCTTTCAGCATGTCCAGCTATGCTGTCCTTGTGCTCGTCTCCTAATAGACTGCTGAGCCATTTTTCTTGTCAAACACTTCTGCTATTCTACAAGCTTTTGTGATTCCGCGTGAAGAACCGTGAAGGAAACGGGGCGCATTGTTTGAATTGTCATTATTATAAAGGACTTCCAGTTCATACAGGATTCGTGATGACTGCAACATACCGCTCCTTATTCCTCTGTAAGTAAAGCGAGTTATTTATTCCTTTACAGCGTGGCAGGGTTGTGGACGTCTAAGTTACCTCGTCCGCTTTATAATGTTCACCTTCATCCATGTCAAATAAGTTTTAGCATGAGCATTGGATAAAGTCTTCAATACGAAGGAATGCATTTAACAAATTTAACCTAAGCTTGGTAAGAAGAGCAGTTCATAACAAGACCCCCACCCAGTTGAGTAAATCAAAGCCAGATGGTTTTGGGGCTCTGATGAGTTACACCCTTCAGACAGACAACTCTTGTAAATAAAGGTTCCATTCAGAATAAAACCGGTTTTACGGTCTAACATCGCCTTTTTAAGTTCAATGGAGAACTTTTTATTCACCAGTTCTTTGGGAAACCTTCATGTTAAAACAATGCGATGAACCTATGGCTGTTTTAATCTCTAAAGACTAATTTTGCTCAACTCAAAAACCCGGTGTAACCAAAACAGTTCTTCAAAAAGATTATATGAGGAACCTTTATTTTAAGAGTGTTCCATCATTGTGTTTGCGTCTGAGACCCCAGTAACACAAGAACACTGGGAGCGAGAGATAGTAGCCTACAACGTGCATTTATCCGTATATTAAAGCGTAGCCTATATCACGACTTGATGATGATTATGCATCATCCAAATACTATTGGGGTAACACAAGGTCTCATTTGCCGATCGCATTTGTGCAACGGCAGAAAATAGAACGTTCTTTGCAGAACGGAACAAAGACAGGGCACGTCGCCCAATCCGAATCTCTTAATTTGTTGTGACATCGGATGGCAAAAATAGATCCTCCTGTTAAACATCCAGAGATGAGCCGGTGGCGCGAGCCGCTGGTGTCCGGTGCGCACGGGGGTCTCGCGTGTGTGCGTGTGCCGGGGTCAGACCCGGGGAGGATGTGTGAGAGCATGCATGCGTCCATGGGTCACATTCGCGGTTCATTGTCCGATTCTCAGGCTGCACGCGCGTTTATTATAACGCGTGAGCCGACGTTTATTATAATCACTGCGCCAAACTTTGTCCCATCGTTCGTGTCCTCTGCGCGTATGCATGACAGATGCAGGATGTGTGTGTCTAGTACCTGCCTCTTGTGCTTCCTAAATGCATGATAGTGTGTATGAAAATTCCTGCGGATTCTCCGTGGTGTATTGAGAAGGTCAACGCTGCTGTTACACCCCTGACAGAAGCATCAGCTCGCCTACAGCATTCCCAAACACTCTTATAGCAGTAGAATATAGCACTCTTATAGCTATATAATCTTATAGCAGGAGAATCCCCGCGTTGAGGATTTCAGCAAAGTGCTGTATGAACTGGTTTGGTTTTGAAAGTCAGCTTCTGTGTCACAAATCTCAAGTCGTGATTACGAAAAGATAGAAAAAAAAAATAGATAGAATGCAGCTGATTTAAAACCCTCCCCAATAGCAGGACGTGTTGTCACACTCTCTGGAGGTAAGTTGTCACACTTGAAACCTTACTGAAAGCTATTTCGAGAGTTTCAGCTATGTAGTACAGTAGAACAGTTATAAAACACAACATTACACATTAAATGCATGAAAAAATGCGCTGACATAAAATAGCAAACCATTATTTAAGCCATCGAATATCATATGATTTCAATGTATAAATGAAACTACAAAATGTAAAACCACGTGTCAGCCTTGTGAATTTTTGTGACATTTTGATGACACAAATTTAATACAATTATCCCATGCATCAAAAACAATAAAAACAAATTAATGAAATAGTTCAACTTTTGGGTAAAAATGTATTTTCATTCAACCCTTGTCTAAATGTAACCCATGCTGTATTTACTTTACAGCAAAATGAAGTGTTACTGTTATTTAATATCTTTATAATTAGACATGTGGAAACTAGCCTGTGTCTGTCTAATGGGGATATAAAATGCCTCGTCACACTTTACATTAGTGTCCATGATTTAATTGCATGTTTAATAGGAAATGATTGCTATAGTAATTAATAAGCCCTTATTTGCATGTTTAATATCTACACTGCATGGATAGTGCAGTGTAGATATTATATACAGAAAAGCGCTGCTTTGCTAATACTGTTAAAACTGTAACCCACACACCTATGGGATGCTGCTAGTTGGCGTAATCCCATTATAACGATGGCAAGAGAAGACAGAGAGTGTGTTACATGCGCCTGCATATGTTGCAATATAAAGAATAAACACCCTTATGTTTGCAAAGATGCATTTGTTTCAAGATATCAGTAATAATTATTTAAATGTAATCTAAAGGGACATTATCATATTTCACTTTGAGAACTATAGTGATATTGATTCATTAATCAGATTACCGCATGTTAAAGGTCATGCTTATTTGCTATTGCTTTCCAATTCTTTGTATTTAGGCATGGACTGAGCCTTATTTATCTTCAGACAGAATATTAGGTCATTTTAATGTGTTGTTTGGTTAATGAAAATCTTGTTCTGTGTTCGTGAGAGAGGAATGGATTGAGAACTGACGCTGTGCTTGTAGTAGGTTCAATTGGTTTGTGTTTTAAATTAGTTCAATGAAAAAGCCTTGTAGTGTCATCATAAGTAAATTCCTCCAAGAATGTATAACTCCATTACAGAAAAAAAGCTATTAAACATATATTTGGCATGTAGAGCTCATCTCCAATGATAGACTGAATCAATAGTGTGTAATGGGGTAATTTCCATTTCATTTGATGCTTTCGAAGATCTTACATCACTTAAGTCTAGCACCCTGGAGGAAATTAATATTTATTTAAAAGTCTTATAGAAAAAATGAGCCAGCGTGAACTGCTGCTATCAGAAGATGAGCTAAAAAAAGACCAAACCAATCAAACTGAACAGAAACCACACGGATGATAAATCACTAGTCTAACCCCTCTAATGCCGACTGACTTGAATGGAAAACGTAGTCTGGGCACTAATAACATTGTAATTCACTTGTCAGAAATGTAATGGAACCATAATAAAGAACTTTCTCCATGTCACGTGATCACGTAGTCCTCATCCAACACAGCCGAGACGCCACAAAGTCACGCTGACCACTAGATATGTGGATTTCCATCATGCAGTGACTAAATGCATTCATCGACCTACTGTTTTGAATATCCCTTGCAGGTTGCCAGTAGTTACGCTAACATGGCAAAGTGTTGGTTAAAGTCCCTCATTTTCTCATGCTGTGCTATATTTGGCTGATAACCGCAGGCAGTAAGAAGATCTGCCGTATCTGATAATGACAGGACGCTGTAGACCCAGAGGTTATAAAATGACATCTCAGTGTGCATGTCCCTGAATCACAGGGAATGTGTGCAGAATGAATAAACTCGCCAAACACTTTTACTCACAGGCTCGCATACATGATACAATGCTGCATAATGAAGAATGTTTTGGCATTTTAATAAATTTTTATTGTAAACACAGTAAATCTAAACATTGGTGCATATCACATTTTAAGAGAATTTGGTTTTTCCAATACATATTTATTATGAAACTTCCGCAGGCTTCAAATGACTATGTGTTGAGTGGGTTTAAGTGGCTGAAATTTTCATCTGGAGTTTTGGATTTTTGTTCACCTTATTTACTGAAGCTCAGATGTTTGGTTAGGCAACATAAATAGCATTGCAAGTTTCCAAGCAGTGGTTTGGGTGTCTGGCTCTGTAGTCACATGGACATTCCTGAGGTTTTCTGTCAGGACATCATCCAATTCAAACCTATCTCCATTTAGCGACGCAGTATTCCAGGTCTAATCTTTTTTTTTTCCTCCCTTGGATATGCTCTTTGTCATGGGATTATATGACAGTCTACTACACTACGCACTCCGAGCGTCTAGTTAGCTGGTGCAGAGCTGTTATAACAAGCTTCTCCTGAAAGACAGTTTGCTTGTCTCCTGCTGCACCACATCTGAGGTGACATTGTCTCAACTCTGCACTGAAATTCAATATTCTGCCTGTGCTGTCACGCCGCTGCTCCTCACAGTGCAGATAAACAGCTCGAAGAGTTCTCCAGATGTGTTATTCTACTCGTTTGGCCTTGAGGAACATGTGGTGCCGTTTCTTTTTCATATGCTGCGACTCAGTCTGTGGGAGGTGCTTCGACTGTGTAATAGAAGTATTTTAAAGGTTAAATTTGTATATATATATATTGGCTCAACCAATGGTACGAGTTTGGGGCGGGACTATCTGTTTGTCCGACCAATAGCAGAGCAGGAGAGTAATAATGGAAAACGTTTCAAATCTTCACCTTTAAATCTTAACCGATTAATAAGGTGATGTAGATGACAAATAAAGACAAATACATGTTAGTTATAGTAATGTACTATGTTCATAGTTATTAATTCTTTTTAAAAGTATCATTTTTGTTTAATAATTTCTGCCATTTCAAACCATCCCTCCCTTAAGCTGCCATCTCATATGTATAGACTAAAAGCTCATGTTAGCTATATTTGTCTTAAATATAAAAATAAAATCATTAATTATGAGTAAAACTGTTGTGTTTTCAAAAATGAATGACTTTAAAGACTGAAAAACAAGAATCAAAGGAAGCCACAGTAAACACCAGGCCACGTTTGAGTCGTTCGCTAGCCTATAAATCTGAGACTCTTTTGACTCCCTTGACTAAATTACTCCCAGATTACTTTGTAGCCGCTCAACAGGAACTGCCTATTTTCCTTTACGGCTAACCTTTGACAGATGTTCATGAATGGTCCGGTTTGACAATAATTCAATCCAGCTGCATCTTGGTGTAGCAAAGCCCAGCTGGCTTATATAAGTCATTGGTCATGAGCGGCCCTCCGCCCCTCACTCACGCTCTGGTATGCAGGTTTTGGCTTCTAGAATTGCACGGCCCAATAGGATTTTGCTAATCGCCACCTCTATGGTTATTTGCAAGTGAAAGAATAGAGGATTGTGTGCATTATTTGATGCAGTAAATAACTATGAAAGTCAATGATGCAAGGGCAATTACTTTTTCCCTGATTCCTGGAAGTACTTTGTTTGTAGCGAGTGTAAACTGTTTGATGAGGGTCCTCGATGAGGAACTGAGATTAGCACAATGATAAACAATATAGCCAGAAGAATTACCAATGAACCAAACAATGAATACAGAGAAGATCATTTACTAAACAGTCTCTTTTTATGTGGTATTTCTGGGAAACAAAAGAAAAAAATTATGTTTTCAATATAGGTGACGTCTAACGTGAAAATACATGTAATGTGGTTATATTAGCTGTCTTTTATATATATTAAATAAGATAGTTCACCCAAACTGAACATTCTGTCATCATTTAACCCTCTAATTGTTCCAAACCTGTATGATTTTTTTGATGGTAGTCATTGACTTCCATTCTATTTTTTTTCCATACCGTGGAGGTCAATGGCTATCATCAACCGTTTGGTTACCCACATTCTTTGGAACATCTTTTGTGCAACAGAAGAAAAAAAACCTCATACATATTGGAACAACTTTAAGGTAAGTAAATGATAATGGAATTTTTATTTATGGGTGAACTATCCCTTTAATGATCTGAAAACTGCATTGTAATTGTGTCTTGCGTATTTATGCACGAACAGACACATATAAACCAAAGCTTAGAGGAATTAAACTCAATAATGCTGGAGCCTCAACTCCTTTTCACCGCATTTTATTAATCAAACATCTTTAAGTGTTGGAGTGATGCACAGTGACTGAACATTGACTGAAATGTCTCACGTTAGTTGGTGACACACTCTGTGAAGTCCACTTTCCAGTACACTTATCATACTATCTTTGTTAGTGAGTCATTGACTCGTTCACTCAACCGATTCATCTGGGAACACTAGTACTGTCTGTTTTGCCAGCCTTAACATTTACATTTATGCATTTAGCAGACGCTTTTATCCAAAGCGACTTACAAGCATTCAGGTTATACATTTTTCATTAGTATGTGTGTTCCCTGGGATCGAACCCACAACCTTTTGCGCTTCTGACGCAATGCTCTAACCACTGAGCCACACATTAACACATATCACGTGTGTGCATAACATCACTGTTTTCACAAAGTTTGCTTTTTAGAATTAAACAAAGATAATAATGGTATTGTTTACAAACAATGTGCACTTGGAAACCCATTTTTAAAAGCTTGCATTTTCAGGCTCCCAAAATGCCATTTGTTGGGTAAATAAATGGCAAAAAAAGGTCTTCATTTTTAGTTGAAAATAGTGTCGGGCAAACATCCCTAATTCAGCTTTGGCTTAGTTTTGAATTATTATCTCTAGTGAAGCAAAACCAGGCAAAGTAGCAGACAATTTTGTTTCTAAAACATAAGTTTTAGAATTTATGTAAACAGTTTGAATGATTTTTTTTATATTTATTGAACGCATGAATAAAAGCATTGTTGCACATGCAATCGTGCTATCAGCAGATTCGGTCACTCCTTAGTGAATGCCGTGAATCTTTTTCATCACCCACGCGGTGATGCACAACACAGATCGCACACATTTGCTTTCTTAAAACATCTAGAAAGACCAAATGAGAACAGTGTTTCGGCTTTTGCATCATGTTGTTAGGAGTGATTTCATCATGGATGCATATTGACTGAACACTCTCCGCCTGAGCCCGAGGCTTTGCTTACTTCCTCTCAAGAAGGGAAGCAGTACCTCAATGAAATCATGCAGGCATGGCTGAGGCTGGCAACCTGTCTATTCTGAGCTCAAGCTGCGTTTGATCTCCACTTGTTTTAGGGAGGAAAGCAGGTATACATTCCTGTTTTCAGCGAGGAGCAGTGATCTGTCTATTCAGAGAGACAATAAATAAATAAATAAATCGATTGCCAAAAAGATAACAAACTGCTTTAGGAGAAAAAAACCTATCTTATCAAATGCTGAAGAGCGTATATGAGGATCATGGATATAAAAGTAAGTGTTTGCTCAGGAGATAACCTGCTCTATTCTGAGAGATACAGCTCAGTTGATGATCCACCAAGGCTGTTTTGTTGGATCTAGAGAAATGGATTTGTCTTGTAAGTGAAGATAGAGGCGGATGTGATAGCAAATGCTCCTCAGTGCTGTCACCTGATCACTTATTGTATTTTAATTCAAAATTATTTTTTTTAAAGGAATAGTTCACCCAAAGATTAACCTTTAGTCATCTTTTACCCACATTCATTAATTTATCTGTCTTCCAGCCAGCTCAAATAAAGCTATAATGGAAATTAATGTCAATGTCAAGCTCCAAGTACCACATAGCACCACACAGTTATCTTATAAATGATTCTCAATGAAATGAGCAAACCAATATTTAAAGAAAAAAAATATATAAAAAATGTTCCCTTCACTGTGCCTGTCAAATCACTGTTGCACTTTTTAAAATGCATTGCGCCGACTTTATTCGTTTTTTCATGACTAATTGATTTAGTTTGATGCCAGAATGAGTTTTCTGTCATGGGTAAACTAATCCTTTAAAATATGAATGGTGGTATTTCTAAGGTATGTGGTTAGGTTTTAGAATTGTGTTTTTTCTTTTTTTTACTCTGATCTGATTTCATGCAGCAGTTGTTTTGCATTCATTGGCATAATGTGTTTTTGTGCTCATGTTCTGTACTAATTTACTTGCCCGGTTTGGCATTTCTCTTTGTTCTCTCTGCTGCTTTCCACTGTGCTTTTGTATTTATTTTCTGATAAGATTGCATGCACCTGCAGTGGTGTCTGTTGCAATGATGCAATGTCTTCCAAATGAGTTTCTCTCCCTTTTTTTGTAGCATTGCCACAACTTTTCGTATATCCTTCCAAATCCACTGATAATTGCTATCCGAGAACTGTCTGCTTATGGGGAAATCAGAATAAGACAGTCTGAAGAGGCTGCTTATGTTTTGATTGTTTACTGTGTTCAATGCCAATGCACAGAATGCCTGAAAGCAAGATATTCTATTACAGCAGGAAGAGATGTTACATCCTCAGGCAGGAAAGCATCTTCTGTCTCCCAGCAGGAATTCATTAGCCTGAGACTCCAGCTTTGTTTCCATCGGTTTGACAGGCAGCTGTAATTGAATTGAATTGATTATAGATAGATAAATATCTTCTCCACTGCAGACGCATGTTTCTTCATGTGGAGAGTGGCCTTTAGACTCTTTTAGTTGCTCGTATATTTCTCCCGTTGTTCTGGGAAGGGCTGGAGACAGAATGTGAGGGGAAATGTTCCACGTCGCTCTATTTAGACACCCGCTGTTCCTTTCAATTTAAAACAGCCTATTAGCTCTGCTAGCAGGCCACTCTGTTTGCTGTTATGAACCGGCTTGCTCCAATGTGTCACTTTGTTTCCATCTTACAAGCCAAAATCTTCCCCACCTCACTCTCACTTGCCCTTGACCAGCTTGTTTCTTTCTGCTTTCCAGAGGTTTCCACTGTTAAAAAGAAGCATTTGAGTCACTCCATGTCCAAAACATTATACATGTATTCTGTTATTTCATGTGATGAGGGTGTATTTAAGTTAGATTTTGTTTATTACATATATATTTTGTCATTTTTAAGTATGTAGTTTTACATGTCCTTATAGCCAGTATGATTGTATTTGTAAATCCACTTTTTTATCTCAAAATACTACTGATCCGTCATTTTAAATGACAGTTCAAAGGATGTCATAGAGCCAAGTTCAAATATTTGTAAATATTTGAGCACTTATGAGCTTTCTTTGTACATGTGTACTTCAGAAATCACCACTCCGGAATGGAAAAAGCATCCGTTTCATAGAATGACACAACTGTTGTTAGTGAATACATTGTTTTACTTCTGAAAGGTCATTAATATGTGGAAGAGATCTGCGCAAGCAGAATATGACGGCATCGCTCGTTTATTGAACTGATTGATGAGACGCAGGCCAGCGTTGAGGATTTTATGATACTGTACTAAATTGAGTTTGAGTTGATGTTTGTACTTCCAAGATGATGTGCACCTAATGACTGTTATTTAATCGCTGTTCCCTTAATGGACCTTTTATGAACTTAAAATTAAAGAGTAAATAAATAAGTGAGACAGACATTAATGTCACATCATAAAATCGTCAGAATTTCACTTATATTTGAGTTTAAATGATAATTAAGTTCATGCAAAGAGTACAAATAACTGAATTTCGTTCATGTCAGTAAATTTGTCATAAAATTATTATTATTATTTTAACAGTGGTCCTTCATCTATTAATGATAAACGAGTTTCACTATAAGACTGCGTTTGTATGTTGATCTCAGTCACCTTCTTACCTTGAAACTTTACTTAATGTATGCAAACCAAAATCATATAAAATATTAAAAACAACCAAAATCATATACGAATATTCTATTTTGGTCACAATTTATTTTAAGGTCCTATTCATACTATTAATTGTGATTTTGCCTCAGTAAACTCCTGATTTGCTGCTTATTAATAGTTAGTAAGGTAGCTGTTAAATTAAGGTATGAGGAAGGGTTAAGGAATCTAAAATATGACCATTCAGAATAAGGCATCAATATGTGCTTTATAAGTATTAATAAAAGTACTTATTTCTGGCCGTGAACCAAATGTCAATGCCTAAAGTATAAAAATATGTATGGCAATATTCAAAAAAATAAAATACAAATAAGGATGATTTTGGACGGTCACCAAGTTCAATGGATTTTATTTCTGTATTTTATAATCTGCATATGCATTGTTACTTGTACAAGGAAGTAATAGGCTTGGGTGATGAATGGCTTAATTATCAGGCCTCAGTGTCAGACATGTTGTTCTTCATACTAGAGCAAAAACATTGCATAAAGGAGTATCGCTGATCAATCGCAAAGCTGTCTGCAATTAACTCCCTAATGCGCCTGATTACACCGACTCCAGCGTGCCGTTTAACTAAGTGACTCAACCTTTTAAACGGCCGGCGGCTGCACACACTCAGTGTTTGCACTCAAGATTAAACCTCTTGTCCGGGTGCTTTCACCTTGAGAAAACGGTATTGTGTGCTACTGTGCTGTAAAAAGCACCCACCTTTCCTCTTTATTCTTCGGAAACGGTTTCCGAACAGATGGTGTACCCACCCTCATTTTTTTTTACGAGTCGTTAGACTTGACTTGTTGATGAAATGGAGACCTTCCGCTACCCTGCTTATGCAGATGTGTATCTTTACGGTTTAATATATCTTCCGTGTCGCTGCACACCGGGTGCAGGAAGCGCTGTATAGCCGGCGGCATCTCCGTACATTACACGGCATCTGACGGAGGCGATATCAGGAAGCCTTTGCTGTTGACGTCTAAAACGCAGTATATTTGTTCAGAAACGCAGCCAAAGCTTTTGGTCGCTACTCTGTTTGACTGAAACATGCACACTCCCACATTGAGACCTTGAGACTAGGCCTGCGTATGGCATAACAAGCTTACCGCACCTCAGGGAGCAAACATTAAAGCCGTTCTCTTCCTGAGTCCCAGCCTGCAGCCATATTCCTCTGGACATGCTTAATTGTTTAGTCATTTTTGGCTTCCCTTGTGTCTCTTCCAAGCTGATTATTTATGATTTGCATGTAGGTTAGCTGTCTCCATGCACCATCAAACTAGAAAACAGTAATATTTTAAAGAGAGGTGTACGCTTGAAATGGATGGAAAGTCCACAGGTGTTCCTGTGGCTCAGTGGTAGAGCATTGCGTTAGCAGTGCAAAGGTTGTGGGTTCGATTCCCAGGGAACACATGTACTGACAAAAATATGTATAGCCTGAATGCACTGTAAGTTGCTTTGGATAAAAGTGTCTGCTAATGTAAGGTAAGCGGTGGTTTTTGGCAAGTTGGAAATACTAAAAATGCATGGATTTATTTTGCACACGGTGCTTCATTCACTATTAATTGCATGCAATAGTTCTTCTTATGTGAGCAGAAAATGTTCTCTCAGAACAGTAGCATACACACATGAATTTGTTTTATAGCCTCCTTTGATTTTGATAAATCAGGATTATTCTAAACAAGGATGCATGTGATCATCTCCATATAAGGGCTTTCCACACAACCGCTCCTGTATAGTCATTCATCTCTCTCTGCAAACTTTCCTTACACTGTCTTAAGATGTACTCGCAGATACTACACATAATTAACTGCATTTATTTTACTTATCCCGGATTTATAACAGCTGAAAAAAAGACTTGTCAGGACTTTTATATTACACACACACACACACACACACACACACACACACACATACACACACACACGCACACACACACACACACGCATGCACACACACACACACATTAATGTGAAATGCTGTATGTTTCATTACAGTTACAGTTCATTACAGTTCCAAATTTGATCTTAAATTCGGGTAAGAAAAAAAAACTCTTTAATGACTCTGGATTCTGCTTGAAAACACTTCCTAACAGGTTTTATGAGTGCATTCATTTTGTGCATTACCTTTTGAGAGTAAGATACAAAATACTTTCACTGTGCAGTGTTTTGTTATATTTCTTTATATCGTATTTTTCAAAAATGTTAGTTATACAGTAAGTTTACTTCCAAAAGTTTGCAGTTAATTTGATCTGATACACTTAATATACTTTTCCAGGTTTTTGTAAAATAAATTGTGACCTTAGAGAATGCTTCACATTCCATGGTTAACCTACAGTAGTGATGCCATTGTAATATTTGCATTCTGGATGCAGATTGCTCTTAATGCATGTATATGCATCATTTACACTGCAAAGATGGGGTTCCACTGAGTTGATACTTGTGACAGCAATCAAGAAGTGTGCATGTGTCTTCATGACAGCAGCATGCGGATCTGATGTGACATTTCATTTACAAAAAAAGCTTTAAACCCTTAAAATTGTGGCTGTTCTTTTTCTGCCTTGCAAGTGGCTGTATCTTTGGACATGCTCATCTAATTTTTCAATACTGTTATTGAGCTGCACGTTGTTCTTGTCACTACTGACTTGAAATCACATTTCAGAACTAGTTGCAGGTACGGTAAAATTAAATCCTATTTCATCTTATAATTTAGTTTCCTGTGTATTTTCATACAGATAAAGTATGTGGAGTACTCAAATTTGGCATGATTTGTTACCCTTGGTCCAGAGAGACTTGGTGGGAGAAAATAGCTACGTTTGCAAAATGAGACTTTCAGAATAATTAAAATCTGAGCGAGGATTGCAGCAGACCTTAAACAATGCTTTACAGCTTCAGTAAACAGTCTTATTGACTCTGACTTTTGATATATTGCAACATATGGAGCACCCGTGCCAATTTGATTATTTTCAGTTCCTCTCGGGAGTTCAAACATCTGTTAACTTATAGTTGCTCTGATTTTTGTTTGCTCTTTGATTCTTCTTTGATTATGCAAAAGCAACACAGTGTGATGTGAAAGGGCATGTGATCTCGAAGTTGGTTAACCTTTCCTCTTGGATGCTCTTTTGACATTGAGCAATGTGGTGGATTCAGCTCCTCACCAGCCTCTGTGCTAATGAGGCAATTAAACCCCTGGTGTTGTTGCACGGAGGGCTGGGAGAGAGGGAGGAAAGGGAGTGTGCTGTCTCAGCAAAGAGCGGCCCAGAGCGCCCACTAAATTCCAACAGAATCCAGAAGCGGAGCTACGCTGGGGGCCTCAAAGAGCCATCACATGTCTTCATAGTACTTCAGTTGAATCTTGCTAGAGATTTCAATCCGTCCAGTGGTTTGTGTTTTCCTGTTCTTGTGAAATGTCTAGGGTTTTTGCACTGTTAGTGTAAGAACAGTCCCTGGTTAGCATGCATCACTACTATGATGATAGTGTCCGATCTTTGGCCAGAGTTTAGCTCCACCTTGTCCCAGCACACCTGCCCAGAAGGTTCTAGTAATCCTGTAGACCTTGATGTCCTTGGTTCAAGGGTTGGAGCTCAACTCTGCAGTAGGGTGGCCCTCCAGAAGCAGGATTGGACTCCTCTCTCACGTGTACAGTATGTAAGATTCAGACGCGATTTCTTTAAGACTGCAAGGGAAGCTCAGCTTCCCCTATAATTGTCAAAAAATGAATGGTCAAATATATGTACTATTATGTTAACATTTTATTGACTAAAAATGCGTTAAACACGTTCATCTCGAACGAAAACAATTTAGTTCAGAATCAGCTACTTAGGTCGGCTGACTCGATTTCCTTCTCATTCATTCCCGTAGCGTACAGTGCATTACTCTGTTGAAGCCCAGCGTCCATTGACTTCAATGGGGCTGCTTTAAACAGTTTTTTTCAGTGCTTAGTAACAAGACGGTCATTGGATAATGCTGCGATTATGTCCCGCCCACGGACGCTCAGCGTCTCTGGGATGAATGGAGGAGTGGGCTGGCCCGGACTCCGAGCGTCTGCGTGATGATTGGAGGGTCTGTCGAAAGACTGCATCTCCTTTTGATTGACAGCGATTTTGTACTATAAAAGTCACTGACACTGAAGCTATTCGAGCTCAGTCCCATCGCGGAAGTGTAGTCGAAAGACAAACTGCTGCAACCTATTTCTTGGTATTTGCTTGGTGAAATTGCTAGCCAATTTTCATCATACATTTCACCCAGATTCCTTGTTTCAGTTCAACCTAATTCCCATATTTCGAGTTTAATATCTTTTTTTAGATCGTTTGTTCATTCATTCATTCATTCATACATACAGTAGGCTAGAAAATTTTCTTGAAAAGGAATGTTGGGCAGAATTTAGGTATAAATAAATGGTAAATTTTTATGATGTTGGCCAAAAATGAGCTTCCCCTCTTTGAAAGACCAGCAGCCGCCACTGGTAAGATTACAAATTTGCACAACTTCACTAACTTCAAACCTCAGACCATCTAGTAGGCATAACATAGAAAGAGAGAGTCAAGCCATATCAGGTGCTTTGACTTTTATAACTCAAAAACTCCATAGCAGCCATAGCAATGCATTTAAATAGAGAGCTCCTGACAACTTCCAAATCTCTGTCGCATGATTTTTCCATCTTTTCCACTCACATTTTTCATATTTAGTAGCATTTTTTTTAGCTACAAACAAGACTGGTGCATGCATTCCCAATTAATGTTAAGGGTGGTCAGTGCTGCTTTGCATATTTATTTGCTGATTGACTAAACAGATGTCCAGGTGTAATTTACCGCTGATATTAGGTACCCAGCCAAAGACAGAGACCGCAGTGCTTAAGCACAGAATACACTATGATGAGCATGCATTGATCGTATTGAGCAATGAACTCCAGATGTCACAAAACAAAAACGTATTAAACCTAACAACAAAAGCAGCCACAAAACAGTGTAAATATAACTAGAAACCGGTGAATGTTCAGCTTTATTAATTACTCATACCCCACTGCATGATATGTACACCAGTATCAGAAAGTTGAGTAGGTTTTACATAATTATATAACTTTCATACTTACTCAAATAATCCTTGTGAATATAAACAATTTCAAGAAATACATACTTAAACATTCAGTCTTTACTTTCTACAAGCTTGAATTGACCATTTGCAAAGACCCCCTCCTTAGTTACTGTTGCTATCCCTGACAAACATTGCTGCTCTCACACTACACACATGTTCACACGCAGTGAAAAATACATCACTGAGCAAAGAGGTAACTGACAATGTGCAGACAGACAAGACAGAGCAGGTGACTTCTGGAATGAAACAAAGGTCTCAGGACTCGCAGCTTTCTTATTTTGTCATTTTTAAAGAAATTAAAATAATAAATACAGTTTTGTGGCTCTTTAATGTGTCGTGACAGATCACTGTATTGCCTGATCATCTGTCTGATTTGTGGTTTAGGCTTTAAGGAATACTGGACATGTGGATTTACATATTTTCAGAGCAAACAACGTAACGTGAAACCTATGGAAATGTTTAAAAGCACATTGTGCCATAGTTTCATCATATTAGAGTGTCGCAGTGACCGTCTCTTTGCAGTAAAGTACTTGCATAGTTTAACGAGTGGGAAGATGACATGAAGTGACGCGAGGCTAGCTGTATTGAAAACAGATGAGCGCACATGTGCATAAACAGCTCTCGATCGGGGCGAAGTTCACAGGATTTTGTCCACAGAATAATAAGAGCACACATTTTAACATGTTATTGTATTATTTCACACTCAGCATTTTAACTTGAGCATTGCAAGCCATGCATATAGCACCAGATATGACAGATTTATGATACACAAAACAAGTACTTCAAAGGAATTCCTTCGCTCACTGCCTTTTCTGTGGCAGCAAACAACAGCACAGCTTAACCCTGCGCACATTTATATATTTAGTAATATCAAAAACGTTTCAAGTCAGTCGATGGTTTTCACCCCATTTTAACATGCATTTCTATGGAGACCAGACGTAGATGTCGGGCAAGATGGTGGAAAGCAATAATAATAATAATAATATCCTCGTTCTGATTGGTCAGATCACCTGTCAATCAAGCTCCCTGCGAACGGTCAATTGAGTACTTGATATAGAATTTCCTTAAAAAAAACTTTCCTGAAATAAATGATTTAATGTAAAAACTAATTCCGTTTTTCTGTAGTATTGTCTTCAACAAAGAATATTTTTTGATCAGTGCATAATGCAGTTTTGATCTTGGTGCCATCCCTCTGTCCATGTGTTGGAATACAGATATTTGGATGTTTGATTTGTACTTTCAACAAAAGCTTTCAAAAGTACACGTGTCATTTTGCCTTATCCGGTGGACTTTGACTGATTTTTATGACAAATAAGGAGGTTAATCTGGGTGCAGGTTACATAAAGAAAGAGTATGCATGGTTAATTTACATATACTGTACTACTGACATCGTGCCAATACAAAGCTGTGTGAAAATTGCTGAACTTATCCGTTAAGCTAGATCCTTAGCAGTAGCATTCAGAACACAGACTGGCTATGTCTTTTCAGCAGGGTAACTACTGGTGACAACCTTGCTTGATCACTAATGTAGTTTCTATTGTACTGCAGAGCTGGGGTCTTATAAGCAACATAGTGCTGGTATCTATTTCTTTTCTTGCTGATGTTATTTATTATAAGCAGGTCCTGATCCAGCTTCTAGTAGTTGTCATAGCAAGTGCTGCTTTTTCTTGGTATAGAGGAATTACTAGAAAGTGGATGATATTATCCAGGTGCTGAGCACCACAGTCTGTGTTTGTCAGACAGTTTAGCACAACATCTCAAGATTTCTGCCCTTGGGTCTGTGTGTACTTTACTATTTAGGAGCGTTTGACCCAGGCAAACACAGCCAAAGCATATCGAAAGTGGTGACTTTCGCTCCTCGAGGAGAGTATTTACCTTCCCTCGCGCTACCTCCATGACTTATTCAGTGCACAGAGCGAGCCGCCACACTCAAAAGAGAAAACATGTGCCCATGTACACAGTACCGTCTGCACTTCGGTGGGCACTGGAAGCATTTTGTTGGATTTCATCTTCTGTTACTCACCTCTACAGCACTTTAGTGACAAACACACTCCAGGACAGAAGTATTGCAGTGTGTTTTCTGTCCCCTCTGGGCTGATATTATTCAGTGTGTTTTCTGTCCCCTTTGGGCTGATATTATTCAGAGTTTGATACTGATTGTTTACACTGCACCACAAGTTTACAATTGTGGAAATAAAGTGCCTCCTTTTGTGCAATTTAATTAGAATGACATAAATTAGCTGCTAGCAGTGCAGTTCACTGTTATGTTACGCCATGATGGGGTTCGCATTAGGGCGCCAGGCTAATGTGTTTAAAGTAGACACAATTAAAACGAACACGCTGCCTGATAACGACAGGCTTACAGCTACTCTGAAGGAATTACGGAGTATAGCTGTCTGTCTTATAATGTGCAGCTTATCTGACAGATTCCCTCTCTTTTTCTGGCGGTAATGAATGGCTGGTGTGGCGTATCTTTAAGCAGAACGTATGAAAGGCAGCGTCTCGTGCTGAGTGATGCAGAGCAGGGCTCATTATCGCCACACAGGTGAGGCCTGGACAGGACACGATGAAAAAACTCAAGAATAGACATAATTATTGTCTGTCTTACATGTTGCATTGTAACTGTTGTTTTTTGTGTCTTCTTCCGCAGGAAATCTGTTCTGTGGGTAAATGATTTGATGCC
>QVTF01006777.1:22500-26934 GCA_003573665.1 Oxygymnocypris stewartii
GTGTGTGTGTGTGTGTGTGTGTGTGTGTGTGTGTGTGTGTGTGGGTATGTGTGTGTGTGTGTGTGTGGTGTGTGTGTGTGTGTGTGTGTGTGTGTGTGTGTGTGTGTTGTGTGTGTGTGTGTGTGTGTGTGTTGTGCGCACGTACAGGTGCCTGCTATGATATTCCCTCCTCCTGTCTCAGATGGGATGGGTGAGCCAAGGTCAGTGCTTGTTTCTGAATGCTCAATGCCCTTCCTCTTCACACCGTCCAGAAGAGAAACACTGCGGAGAACGGAGACTGAAAGTGAGCAAACGAATGATAAGATTAACAGAAATCAGACATATTCAATTTAAATCTATCTTTCTCCCAGATCCTTTATACAAAGTCCGTCTTAAATCCCTTTCTTTCTCGCTTCACACATTTTCCATGTAAGCAGTAAAAGATGCTTGTGTGAGCTGATTGGCTGGAGAGGTGTCTTTAAAATCGCCATCTATCCTGACCTTCACTGATTTCATTACATCTGCTCAGAATACGACCTCAAGCCAAGTAAAAGCCTTCCTGGTTTTATCACTCACACACACACACACACACACACACACACACACACACACACACACACACACTCACAGACACACACACACACACACACAGACACACACACACACACACACACACAATCACACACACACACACACATGTTGGTTTTTATGGTTTACGGGGACTTTCCATAGGCGTAATGGTTTTTATACTGTACAAGCTGTATGTGCTATTGCCCTACACCTACCCTACACCTAAACTTAGCCCTCTCAGGAGACGGTGCATTTCTACTTTTCCCCCAAAAAACTCACTCTGTATGATTTATAAGCGTTTTAAATTATGGGGACACTGAAAATGTCCTCATAAAGCACCTTCTCCTTGTAATACCTATGTTATACCCATGTCATTATACAAATTTGTGTCCTCATAAACCACATAAACATGCCCACACACACACACACACACACACACACACACATAATAAGTCATTCAGCTGGACTTCACAGTATTTAGGTGGGCAGCTTTCACATGTAATGCAACTGTAGTATGCAAATCCCAATCTAGGCTCACAAAAATCACCTTATCCAACCTCATACAACATCAGAGATGATAATAAATGTATATACGGTATCTATTAAGTTTCAAATAGCATACTAATATTAGTACATAATACAACATGAAGGTACAGTGAAGCTTTATTAGCAACCTGCAGTTTTCTGTAAAAATGAGAGGTTTTTTATTAAATTTAAAGTTTGTCAATGAAGAAACTAAATACTGGTATTGTCATTTAATATTTGTGTAATGTAAAAACTATATTGTTTTACAGTAATATATAATACTAGTTTTAATTTAGTAATTTGTATTTTTTTTTGTACTAAAAAAAACAACAATATAATAGTTGTGGTAGCAGTAGCAGTCTCTATATATTTAGCATAACAGATGAGCTGGAGTCAATATGAGCCACAGTTTTAAACATCTTTGTCTTGAGTCGTTTCATTGGACTGCCAAAAATGAACACATTTAACACAAAATGCCATAAAATGCCAAATAACCATATTTGTGTCCAGCATGGTAACTAGAGGCCATTTGAATAATTAAATATGCATTGTGATGAGGTCATATGACAATTGTGCATACAGTTTAACAAGCTTCTTTATGAATAATGCATACTGCTTCACATGGTAATCAGCAGGCTTACTAGGCTTACAGAAGTAGCATTTAAACAGAGCCATTATGTCAGTTCACATACAGTATGTACTAAACATTGATATGAAACATATCCTATGATGGCCATTTTTGTCTTTTCAATTTCACACCAGTGAAATTTTTCGGGGTATAAATGAGTGACAGCAGGTGGATTAAAGCAGCGATCATCCTGCTTGTATCATGACCTTCATCCTTTAAATGCTTTGTGGATTATCGAATGAAATGACATATGCCACTCCATAAAAAAAAAGATTACCGTTCCAATGAGTCAGTGTCAGGTGCTTTTCAGCACTTTGTTAACACATGACTGAAACATGAAGTCTCTTACATCTGGAAGGGAGAACGGGGTGTGTGTATTATTTATTTTTAAAACGGTTTCAAAAAAGTCTGACATATCATAGGAGTGTGCAGATCAGGGGAATCCTGGGAAAAGTCACAGATTCACGAATCTTGGCAAAGCTTTCTGGTATTGATTCATGTCTTTGAAGTTACTCCCCTGGTCAACTAAACACAACTGCAATTGAATCCTGATCAATTCAGACAACTTATGAAATTGGTGCAGTAAGAGAGTGGGCGAGAGAAAACAAATTGTGTGTGTGTGTGTGTGTGTGTGTGGTGTGTGTGTGTGTGTGTGTGTGTGTGTGTGTGTGGTGTGTGTGTGTGCGTGCGTGTGTGCGTGTGTGTGTGTGTGTGTGCAATCTGTGCATGTTTATGTGGTTTATGAGGACACAAATTTGTATAATGACATGGGTATGACATAGGTATTACAAGGAGAAGGCGATTTATGAGGACATTTTCAGTGTCCCCATAATTCAAAATGCTTATAAATCATACAGAGTGAGTTTTTTGAGGGGAAAGTAGAAATGCACCATCTCCTGAGAGGGCTAAGTTTAGGTGTAGGGTAGGTGTAGGGCAATAGCACATACAGTTTGTACAGTATAAAAACCATTACGCCTATGGAAAGTCCCCATAAAAACCAACATGTGTGTGTGTGTGTGTGTGTGTGTGTTTCTTTGAATGGGGGGTTGCTTGCTGTGTACAGTTTCAATCACAGAAACAGTGAGAACAAATAGTGTGTACTTGTGTGTGTGTGTGTGTGTGTGTGTGTGTGTGTGTGTGTGTGTGTGTGTCATATGAGTGTGTGTGTCAGTTCAGTCAGTCAGTCATAATGAACGATGCTGGTGCACCTGCTGCCTCACGCTGAGCCATTCACAACACACAACAAATACACAGTAAAGGAATTACGTGTCCTCCTCTCATAAACGCAGACATCTCTGTGGTTGATGTGCTGGAACTCTTTCATTACAGGAAAAAGCTGAGCGCTTCAAAAAGAGCTAAGCCATTTCTCCCTTCCTGTTTGTGTGTGTATGTGCTTTTATCCCCCCCGTTCACCTAAATATCACATATTATAGTCACATAGTGATGTGTTCTTGTCAGTCTCTGGAGGTTCTTCAGAGAACATGGGTTTTTCTTGGGTTTGGAGCAGACCTTTGATGATCCTCTGTGTTTTTCTCTTGCTTTTTCCCTCCGTCTTAGCTGTGGTGCTGACAAAACACACTTAAGATGCTGAACTCTGGCTGACATTTATCTACAGTCGGAATGAAATGCTAGAAAGACATTACAATTAAAGACTAAAAACATTTCAAAGACTAAAACATGTTGCTATATTTACTCCGGTGGTCCAATAGGAAGGAACAAATATGATATGTTTCCCCTAGACGTCAAAACGAGCAGATGGATGCTTTTATTTTTTGTCTCCTCACTGCAATTACTTTTTTGTTGTACTTTACAGTAAAATATAAAATGTCCCTAAAACAATGTGCTAAATTAAAGCAAGTGATTTTGTGGTGAAATATCTTAAACTGTAGATATCTCTGATATTGTGATTCAATTGAGAATTTGGTTTTACCTTATTAGATATCTTTATACAAACTTAAACACTTCTGATTTAATGCAAAATGTTTTCATTTTACTGTAAAAAAGAAAGATTTTTCGAATTTTTTAATTGCAATTCTTCCCCTCCTTCATATTCATAGTTGTTGATACAAAATGTAGGTTTTTGTCTCAGCTAATTTAATTAAAAGTGAACATTTATTGTATTGTTATGTGCACTGAAACTTCAATCTGAATCTGCTGTGAAATAACATGTGAGGTTGATATGGCAAAGATTTAAACACTAATACTGTTTATTGTTATTACTTCTAGGAAATGTTAGGAGCAAACTCTGAGAGCAAAGGCTCTGAAACCTAACAGAGATCTCGTATTAACTATCCTGAGCTATAAAAGAGCAACGTCAGAGCAATACAATATATCAAGCACAGGCCGCCTAATTTGACTCTCCAATTAAACCGCTTCCTTATTTGCAGGAAAATATACTGTGTGGGAGCGTGGTGTGTAATTACATCTTTAAAAGTAACATCATTAACTAGAGCAAATAGTTAAATAAATGACAGAGATGTGAGTAAAGACTTGATTGCGCTCTGGTTCCTGGCGTTTTGTGTTGCAGCGAGCCGTTTGTAATGATGGTGTGATAATGTCCCTCGGTGGGAAAGCGATCGTATCGCTCGTTTCTCAGGGCCGTTGCCAGTCCAGTACGTTTCTTCGGTCACACAGTTCAGTCTTTGCAGTTGGCCGCCCATGCAGATACACGGACCTCGGTGCTTCACGCGCTAATGAAAAGCTATTAGCAGTTCTTAATGATAGCGCCTCCG